>JANTPZ010008067.1:0-11060 GCA_025593235.1 Vachellia pachyceras | reverse complement strand
TATTTTGTTGTTATGAATTTCTAATGCTCGAGTTAAGGGTCTTGATTATTTTCTAATATTTTATTTGTTTGGGGAGGATCTCTTTCTTTCTTTCGTTCTTTTCTTTTTGGTATTTTTCTCTCTTCTCATCAATAAGTCTCTCTTGCAATGCTGTGTTTTTTCTTAAAAAACAAACCTAGATGCATAAAGGGCGAGCCAACCATTGAGGAATACTTTGAGATCTACTCTGAAGCTGAGGAGTACAGTAGCAAAATATCAGATGCAATTTTGCAGTCCTCTATTGTTCAACAATTTCTTTCTCCTGGAAGAGTAATGGTGGTAAAATCAGAATCGGTGAGTTGCTAAAATTAATTATGTTCAGCACATGGGTATCATTTTATCATGGTTAAGTTAATGACACCTTGGAAATTATAGAATTGCATAGCAGATGTATAAATTTTTGTTCAAGTGATTTTTCTATAAGAAAATCTAAAATGGCATGTAAGATGGATAGGTAGTTATGCTTCCCCCCCTTTCTAGGTTAAGAAATTAGTTAGTTGCTATGCACAATTTGAAGAAACGAAGTAAAACACTAAACAGGGTTACTGACTTACTTGGCCATTCAATGGTCTATCTACTTCATATTTGTAATTTGTAAATTATTTTAAGTTCAAAGGATAGTACTTATAGACTTACAGTACATGCCCAAGTCCAAGGACCGCTAGTCTTTTGCACACTTGACATAACTATCACTCAGTATTATATGGCTCTCCCTCGAACAAATCTCATTTATATAGACCAGCCTATTCAGGTTTGGAATCCTAAAAACTTTGACAAAGCTCCTCAATACGCCCAACAAAAACATCATGACTCACAAACATGGTTTTCAGAAAAATCCTCAGTAAAAAAAAAGATTAAGCTTCCAGAATTCTCTGACTTTCCCATCGGTAGTCCACTCACGTTCTCCCAACTACTTTCCTCAACCACATAATCTGACAGACAAATCTAGAATTCCTTGACTTGCTTTTCATTGCGGCTTCTCTGACATTTTACTTTGATTGGATGCTATAGACATGCAACAAGCATGCCAGCGAGTGCTGAAATATTCAATAACCTCTCTCCTTTTTGGTTAAACAATCAAGGTCCCGATTCATAAGCCAAAACCGCTTTGAAAACTATTTAGAATCTTGAACTGAAAAAGGAACCTAAATCAAGAAATTCATAAGAGAGGCTTGGACACACAATACCACCGAAAGCGTCATGATCTATGCCAAACCAAGATCGGAATTTATGAGCTTGCTAGTGTCTTTGTTACAATGCAATGGCACGTGGCATGTCACCAGAACTGGAGAGGGTGTTTGGGTGCTATTTCCATTATTTTATCACTGGGAACAAGCTTCTTTGGATGTTCCCAGTATGATCTGAATGTCCCCACTCCTCAGTCCAAAAGAAAGTTGATTGGAAAGCGCTTTATTTACGGGAAAAAAGCAGTACAAAAAGAATGCTAGAGCTAAACCAGATAAACGGAGGCCTTTTTCCCCCTATATATCTTTCAAAACCCGGTCAAGCTTTCTAACAGAAGGTTTTAAAGATAATATGGGATATATTTTGATTGTAGCATACAAATTTTTGTTTTCTATTTTTAAATCTTGCCTGGGTATGGCTAGCACAACGGTTCACATTATTCATGCAGGCCAAGGATCACCTGCTTGGTGTGATTGTGAAAGCTCCTTCTGCAAATTACAAGCAATATATTGTTTTAGTGCTCAGACCTGATTTGCCATCCCAAGTGGAAACTGCCCCTGGTAGGGGTAATGTGCAAGATAAACACAGTGACTTCGACCAGGGTTGTTTTTTGGTGCCTAAATCAAAACGTGGTTTTAGAGATGAGTATCATACCTCTGTTTCAGCTCGTCGGGCAACAGGTGTTATCAACATCACACTGCCACATCGTGGTTATGCTAGTGGAATGAGTTATGAGGTTAAAGGAGTTGATAGTAAGGAATTTCAATGCATTTGCAATAGCAAAATTAAAGTTGACCAGGTTGGACTTCTTGAAGATGTCAGCAATTCTGTTTACTCCAAGACAGTTCAGATGCTCCTGGATTTAAAATCAGATGGAAACAAGTACCCTCCACCCCTGGATCCTGTGAAAGGTATTACCAATCCATGGAAAAATGAATCTTTTACTTTTATATTAATAACTTATCCACATTTCTATAAAAATTACTTGTCGATCATGTTTGGCCTGTAATTATTTCTATCACTGCTTCGTTCTTACAAGCCTTTTGCATTATTTTTATGAGCATGTTAAATGACAGTAGGTTTGATTCCAGTGATGTTCTAATCCTTGTGATAATCTAACTTGTATTAGAAGAATGTTGTTCTTAGTTGTTGTCATTGATTTGTTACCTTGCTGTTATTCCCATCTGTAGTTAGTTCCAGTCTTATTCAACCTTGATAAATTTTGGACGTACAAATTTGTAGACCTTGCATTTTAAAAATTTAATTCATAATTAGATATGCATCTTCCTCTATGATAAAAAACCATCTTCCTGAAATTGTTTGTCTGGTTTTCCCCTTAAAATTATAGATATAATATTCATGTTTGATGTGTCATGACCTAGTTGATTGCTAATAGAGATCAGGTTGTTGTGATGTGCTGTGGCCTACCTGTTAATCATGAATTTCTGAACCTCGTATCAATTTGTCTTACAAATATTCAAATCATGAGAAAGGTCACTAATAAAACGCATTTTCAGTCTGTTCTAATACTTATTCGAGAGTAGGCCATGATATATGTGTTGTATGTGTTTATATATCATTCCTTGAGCTGTTGCTTGGTATTGGATAATGGATAATGATATTCGTCTTATTTTACTACTTAATTAAATTTTGTTTGAAACCTAAGACCTCCCTACTAGACCACAATCAGTGTCTTAAATATTTCCTTTCCCAGGAAGTGGTAATCTAATATACATTTTTAATGTAGATCTAAAGTTGAAGGATGTTGGACTTGTGGACACATACCGCAAATGGACTAAATTATTGGAGAAGATGACCCTAAATCCGTGTCATGGGTGTATAAAATTGGAGGAGCACATTAAGTTAGCAAAAGACATAAAAAAGCACAAAGAAGAAGTCATTGATCTTCAATTTCAAATTTCTGACGAAGCACTTAAACAGATGCCAGACTTTCAGGGCCGGGTACATTTCCATATATGTGATATCTCATTTCTCAGTAGCTAATATTTTCTGTTGTATGTTTTCTTAGAATTCAATCTCAGAGCTTTTAGCCATTGTTTATTTATTTATTTATTCATGCAGATTGATGTTCTGAAGGAAATTGGTTGCATAGATGATGATTTTGTTGTACAAATGAAAGGCCGTGTTGCCTGTGAGATGAATTCTGGTGAGGAATTGATTTGCACGGAATGCTTGTTTGAGAATCAACTGGATGAACTGGAACCGGAAGAAGCTGTGGCATTAATGTCTGCTTTTGTGTTCCAGCAGAAGAACACTTCTGAACCATCACTCACGACCAAGCTGTCTGAGGCAAAACACAAGTAAGTTTTTCAGCTGTTTCTATTCTTTTATGCTATTTAGAAATTTACATAATTTTTAAATGATTGTAATATCAGGCATTGTCTCTGTCATAGATCAGCATAAATTTTCCTTTTTGCATTTGATGATAACTGATTACTACTTGTGGAATTGACTGCATGCAATTAATTATCTCCCTCTTTTTTTTTATCCAATAGTAAGCGATACTGTTTTGGCTCTAAGGAAGTAACATTTAACTGAAATTTTATTTACATGACTGGGGGTGACAAGAGAAGGATTCAAATGAGCCACTCTAACCAGGCTTTAAAATGATGTTGAAACCAATTTAATTTAGGGTTAAATATGCAAATTTGCTCTGAAAGTTTTTTTGTTAGGAACAATGTTGCACCGGAAGTTTCAAAATGGAGCAATATTGCCCTTTATCATTAGAAATGTTAATAGTCAATGTTGGTTTTTTAATGGAATGGGGCAAAATTGTTTCTAAAAGGACTTTCAATGCAATATTGCTCCTAAGAGAAAAGTTACGGGGCAAATTTACACATTAACCCCTTAATTTAACCTACAGGTATGAGCTACTAATTAAAGTCTTTCTGATTTTTATTACAATAACTGCTTTTTCTTATTTCATTGCTTTCGGATGTCTTCAAAATTCTAATACTTGTAAAGAATCTATATTTAACTCGGGATGCTTTCATTTCAGATTGTATAATACGGCAATAAAACTCGGACAACTTCAGCAGGACAAAGGGCTACAAATAGATCCTGAAGAATATGCCCAAGAAAACCTCAAGTTTGGTCTAGTTGAAGTGGTTTATGAATGGGCAAAGGTTAAAAATAAAAATCAAAAGGAAAAAAAAGGCACCCCTAATTGAGTTTCATTATTGATTTGCGAGAGTAAAACTGTTGAGCTAAGCGTATGTTTCTCCAATTTGCAGGGTACTCCATTTGCTGACATCTGTGAGCTCACAGATGTTCCTGAAGGCTTGATAGTTAGGACCATTGTGAGACTAGATGAGACATGCCGAGAGTTTAAGAATGCAGCAGCCATTATGGGTAATTCTGCTCTCTGCAAGAAAATGGAAGTTGCTTCTAATGCAATTAAGCGTGACATAGTTTTTGCAGCTAGCTTGTACATTACTGGTGTATGATCCTTGTTCAGCACTTAGGTAGTCTTTGATTTGTGGTTTATTTTCATCTCCACAATCATTTGACATTTTCTTTGTAGAATATTTGTGCATAAAGGAAAATCTGATTCCAATCTCTGATTTAAGTTCCTTCTTTTTTTTTTTTTTGGTAACAATTTAAGTTCCTTCTTAGTTTGAAGGAGTAACCCTTCTAAAGACATGCATGATGGACCTCTTTCGAAAGATTTTAGTCTACGAGGAAGCAAAGACATCAAATGTGAGAATACAATGTGTATGTCAATTGACATCAGGAGCTAATTTTCGTTCTGATTTAAACCCTCCTTTTCTATTTAAATTTTCGAAAGTTTCACTTCGCGGACGTCCTTCTGTAAGGAATTTTTTTTTCTACAGTAGTTGTGCTGGGATAAAATTATGTGATTAGGTGTTTGTCTGGACTCTGGATAATATCAATTCAATCTTATATCAAAGATTGAAGGTAGTATTTAAAGTCCAAAAAGAGAAATGGATTCTATACAAAAAAAAAAATTTAGAAGATACTTTGGAATATGATGTACTCTCTTCAATCATTAATATAAAAATTAGTTTAGGGTTTAATTTGGTTGTTTGCGCAAGACTCCAATGCATTTTTTAAAAAAAAATTAAATTTTTTTCCTGCAACTTTCCCTGTTGAATGTTTTCATTTAAGGATAGTTATGGTGAATGATGGTATTTTAAGAAAAGAAATCCATAATTATTACATGTAACTAAGAATTAACTTTTCTACTCCATCTATATTAGTTATATTAATAAACTTTTTTAATCCATCATATTAGTTATATTAAGGAGTGGGGGGATTATCTTCATTTCTGAAGTCCTTCTCATATGTTTCTTCTATAATTTCGATTGATGTAATAATAAGTTTATTAATAAGACAATCTCGTGCTGTAATTGCCTTTTTTTTTTTTTTACCATTTTACATATAATTTGATCTTTTTACTAAAACAAATAGTGCTTCTTATTTCATTTTTTTTTATTTTTTTTGCCACTCCGATCTTTTTCCTTTTGTTTCGTTATTAATTTGTTTTAAAATTTTTTATTATATATTTGTCCTTCTAATCGTTTTAACATTTTATAACATGGTAAAAAATGTTAATTCTTTATTTTGGGACTTGTTAACAAAGTGGGCAAATTACATCATGTGGCATTACCCATCTTGCAAATTTGGCTTTCTCATAATTCACATTAAACGAATGCTAAATGATTTGACCAACGTATACATAGGGATTGTAAATTATAAAATAAAACGAGTTATTGTTTATCTTTTTATTTATGTATCATAATGAAATCTGAAATAGGTCATGTTTAAAATTTAACTGATGTGGGATAAACTACAATAACAAATTATTATTTATATTTTTAATATATATGATGCAACAAATTCTAAAATAATTATGGGAGAATAAAACGTTATTGTATATATTTATAATATTATGATATTTTTGACCAAATATTATGGTAATTTATTTATAGTCATTTATACAATTTTATTTTATATTTCCTAATTAGTACCACTACTACTTTTTATTAATTATCATGTCAATATCTTAAATCACCACAAGGGCAGTATAGATGGTAAAGGTCAGGTTGATCAAATTTGTTGACATGTTGAAGTGGCATCTATTAAAAATAATATTAGTATACAATTGTGCAAAAGCTGAAGTTAAAGTGTACTAAAGTACAGTAATAACAAAACTGCTCCTTAAGCATTTTGTTCTTCATAAATTTTTCTAACAAGCAAATTTTGTACACAATCAATATTTTAATTTAGGTAGTTGGCAAAATAACAAAACTAAAATATACATTTAATCTTTTTACTCTACATTAAGTTTTAGTTTGCTTAAAAAATGTAATTTTAATCATTTATTTTCAATATCGTTAGTTTATTTAATGAAAAATGTTAGTTTTTCAAATTTAAAATATGATTTGACAATTAAATGATAACAAAATATGCTTAAATTTTAATTATTTAATAAATAATTTTTATATTTTAAAAAGTAACCACATTTTATTAGCGTATGATTGTATAATCAATGTTCAAATTTGTTGAGCTAATTGTTTTTGTTAAACGAAATTAATGGTGCTAACATCAAAGAACTAAAATACATTTTTGAAATTTAAGAAATCGAACTGAAATTCTATAAGAACCAATTAGCTAGAAAAAGGATAATAAGTTTATCAAAAAGAAAATGGACAATAAGGACCTGTTTGATTTGTTGAAAATTTTGAAAAATGAACAATAAAGATCTGTTTGGTTTGCTGAAAATTGATTCCCAATATTTTTGTGGGAACTGATATTCAGTCACAAATGAAAAAAAAATTCAAAAAAAAATATATTACCTATATCTTGATCCTTATTCTTCTTGTTTTGGTCAATGTTGTTCTTGCACTAGCTTCTCCACCATTATTGTGAGGTTTGGCGGATGATATTCTTACCCTTTGTTGTTGTGAGGTTTGACCTGTAACATATTTACCCAAATAAATGCATCAAAAAAAAGTTTCTCCACCAGAACCATAGACCATGAGAAAGAGAATATAAATTGAAGAAGGATCATCATAAGAACACAATTTTTTAGTTTGATCAGAAAATAGGGGTGACAGAGTATTTCAGTTGCTTATTTTTCAGACTTTGACTAGATGTAGGTGATGGGAGCATCATGACTAATAGAAAATTTGTTTAAATCTCGCTTAACCACAAATTATTTATCGCATGCATATGGTTAAACATAAAAAGAGAAAGTGAAATTGATTATCCACATGATATACACTAGATACACATCATGGGGTAGAAAATTGTTATGATGCTCGCTATTTAAATTTCAAATAACCATTATGTACTCATAATGTACATCTGTTTAAAGTTGTATATTTATTGTAACATTGATTAGATGCACATAATGGGTAGTCAAGATTAAGATGGAAGTTATTTAAACTCTTCATTAAGGTTAATTTTCTATTCAATCGGATGTCTTAACATTGTTGAAGGCAAAAAAATATTTTTTTAATGTAATGTTTATATTTTGCTACAAAAGGTAATATTTTGATTTTTCATATTTTCCTACCTATCTAACCAAATATAAAATTTTTTATCAAAACCATTTTCTATTCCAGTGTATCCCAAACATCTTCCCAGCAATAGAAATAATACTGATGATGAAGGTGGAAAATGACTAGCAATTGACAGGTCCTAAGGACCTCATTGCTATTCTCCTGAAGAAGAAAAAAAAATGCAAAGCCGTTCATTCAGTTAAAAAATAGGGAGAATTTGATATAAATCCCTTTTTAGTAAATTAATTGTGAAATAAAACTTTTTAAATTATATAAATGAGCTTACATATTATGTAGATATAACTTTTCAAAGTGGACCCATCTCTAATTAATAATTTGTTAATGGAGTTTTATCACCGATTCTGCCAAAAAAAACTAGTTTGTGAAATATATATGTGTTTAGAACTTTAATAATGTGGAAAATGTAATAATAAAATTAATTATAACCCCTAGCAAAACCACACTCTCATCTGGGACGTTTTCCTTTGTCGACGAACAAGCACGCCACAACGGGTCAAGCTCGCCGTCGTACTCCGTTCACCTTGTCTGGCCCTGCGTGATTGTTCTCCGGCTAGTATTGAAAACGGTTCGAACTATAGGGCTTTGTCTTCTCTCAAAAATCCGGTGACATTGATTTATTCATGGCTTTGAATCTATATTTGAGTTTGTTCCCTGCGTGGTTCTCAACCCTCTGTCGGGCGCCATTGCACCATTTCTTTCTCTGTTTTAAATTTTTCATTTTAACCTGTCTCTGAATCTGGGAATATCTACATATAGATTTTGTTTTTTTAAAAAAAAAAAACTTTGATTACTAGTTTTTGCTTGACTGGCGTGTTATTGGCTTTTGTACTTCTTCCTTCTTTCATTTTGATTACGGGCGACTGCTTTGGATTGTAACGCTGTGCGGTGTTGGATTTGTTGCATATTGACATTCTGTTTATGATCATCAATTTATAAAATTCTCAAGTTATTTGCGATGCATGATCATCGTTTTGACGTGGCTCGTTTTGTGTCCGGCAATTTAGGAGCTTTGGTTTAGGTCATTTCCTGCTGTTCGTTGGTATGTGAATTTATAAGCCATTGACAGAAGAAATCAATTGCACACCTTGCTCACTCTTGGAAACACTTTCCATGATCTTAAATTGCAAGATGCAATTGGAAGATTATAAATTGCAAGTGTTTTGTCATTGTCATTCTTCATGGGGTTGGATGAGTTACCTAAATCAATTGGCTTGCTAAGGCATCATCATTAAAATATGAATAAAAATTAAAAGTGTATGATATCAATATTATCAACTATGCATATTTCAAACATGCTGTGTTATACAAGTCCACTTATGTTCATCCTCATTCATAAGTAAAAATAAGATTTTCCCTTCAGTATCAAGTCTTCTGATTCTGGTTGTGATTGAATTTGGAAAATTTTCGGAATAAAAAATTTTTTTTTTTACCATCTCATGTCCTGGCTCAACAATGTCTCTCCCTTTAATATTACCACGTTGAGCTTGAATTTCTCTCCTTTTTTTCCGCAAAATTTGATGATGATCTTAAGAATCTTTTATACATTATAATTTTATGCCATCTGAGGCATGATCTTTTTTTTTTTTTAGGGTTTGCAACAAGATTGACAGCGGACAACGAGAGTCTAAATGGCTACCCAAGCAGCCACCGCATTCACCGGCAACATGAAGGTATTTTTCTTTTCAGCTTTCCCCTTCTCTATTTCTTTTTCATATCTTCGAAAACTCACCATGGTTACTATTCCATATCTCAATATATCATATTTTAGAAATTATACTGTAAATGCCAAGTGTTTGAAATGTACTTAAAAGGTTTAATGATAAAATCATGCCTGCCCCAGATATATATATTTTTTATTACCAATTATACTTGTATCATTTCTCTTCTTAGTGTAGTTCTGAAGTTCATGGATTAATATATTCCATTTTAATTAAACAGCCTTTCTTCAAGCATAATGACATTGGTTGGAAGGATTTTGTAACTGCTTACTTTGTTATAAAATATATAAATGCTTACATCAACTTCATATTTTACAAAAGGTTTTAAAATCTTTAGTGGAAAAATGTGGTCATGTTTATGGTCTAGGCTTCCTAGTCATTACAATTTACAACATTCTTCGGATATCTGTAAATTTGTGTCATTTTTCACCTGACTAAAACTTAAATCAACATCTCATGCTGATTTCTTCCATATTTAGTTTCAAAATTATTTTAATTGCTTGTGGCCTTTACATTATTTCCAGAAAGCACTTGCTGGACTTAGACGTATTAATCTTGAAGGGCTGCGCTGGAAGGTTTTTGATGCCAAAGGCCAGGTGGGTTTGAGATTTTCCCTTTTCCGCCTCTTGAGGTACTATAGAAAGTAAGTTGGTGCTGGTCCATAAATGACTCAAACAAAATAACTTATGATTCCAACTTCAAATACTCCATCCCCACATGCAGGAAACAAATAACTACTTGATTTTGTCAGTTAAATGCTTTGAATACACCACATTTTACTTTTTTCTTTTTTAAAGTACCCTTAATAAAGCCATTAGGTGGAAAAGGTACATCAATCACCTGTAATATAAGTGAATGGCAAAATGGGAAAGTACATTAATTACACCACCGGCTTCCTCTGATTCCGTTATATTTTGGAACAAAATAAGAGTCCCAAAATTCTCTTACGAATGGGGATGGAAGGAGTATCTTCGTTTTTTGTTGAACAAGCCCTTGTTGTATTTAATATGCATGCTAAATTTAAGTGTGCTCGATCCATGGATTTTCCAGCTTTTGAATTTCAGAAGAGAATAAAATATGAGATATTGGATGTAGTTTTGGACAAAATCCAGTCAATCAGCAATTTGGCATGCACATTATGTTTGGGATATTTGAAAGTGAAATATATTGAATGATTATCTAATAGGAACGAATCTTCTATACAACTTATCCTGAGTTTATACTTCCCAGAGCAGATTTATTCTTGATCTATTATAAGTGGATCCTTTCAAGATAATTTCATGGGTCAATTAGTTCTAGGAAAATGCTAAATGACATCATATTGAAGGTCCTTTGTTATGGTGGCTAAATCCATGTGTTTGGCAGATTTAGTTGTAATCAAGATTTGAACTGTTTAAATATTTGAAGACATTAGATCATTTCACGTCTAATTATGCTTCTTCTTCTTCTTGTTTTTTTTAATAAGGTCCTTGGTAGGTTAGCATCTCAAATAGCTACTGTAGTTCAGGGCAAGGATAAGCCAACTTATGCGCCTAATCGTGATGATGGA
>JANTPZ010008066.1:0-14875 GCA_025593235.1 Vachellia pachyceras | reverse complement strand
CAGGAGCACATGTGGGGACCACCTAGAGACAGGGAATGTGCTGACGACAGAAAGTAATTGCATTTGCAGGCACCGACGCTCCCACATCCACAAACACATACACATAAAAAAAAACATAAAGCGAAGGAACTCACCCGCTCCTCTCTGCTCATCAGTTTTTTTTTAGCAATTTAAAAAAAGGAAAAAAAAAAAAAAAGAACCGAACCACAGTCATATCAAACCCCACATCACAGATTTGCAATAATATGCATACTTGAAAATATACAAAAATAACATTTTAGAAAAAAAAAAGACCAAAAATAGAATAAACCTATAGGCAACATACTAGCAAAAGAAAACAATAATCTTAATAATAATAATAATAACGATGATAATAGCAATAAAACTAACCCAGCAGTATATGAACTAGAAACACTCTTCACAATCTATATAGATATGCTCTTCCTGGTCTTGCTACTTTAGATTGGTTTGCTTGTGAAGCAATCAACAGCAGGCCACTGAGCATGTAGCAGCCGCATTTACTGCAACCACTATATCGCCGCCGCTGCCGACGTTGTTATTGCTCCTACTCACACATTGCGCATTGGCGGCGGCTGCGGCTTCCAGGCGCTCCCATGTTGTCCGCCGCCTCTCGGCTGCTGTGGTGCTTGACGTTGACTCTTCCTCCTCCAACTTTCGTTGGCTGGCGGCAACCAGATCTTCATCCATTTGTGAAAGTGTCTTCCTCACATTCTGAGTCAGGTTCAGCACTGCTTGATTCCAGTGGTTTTGGGCATTATGTAAAAGGGCTGACAACACCATAGGCAGCAACACCTGCCGGTTTTGCGTGACGAGGTTAAGGATGTGCTCGTTGTTCCATAGCAAAAGGGCTCGTTCCGCCACCTGCACATACCATAATGAATTTACCTAATTAGCACATTCTTTTTATTTACATTAACAAGGTTTGAATCCTAAACCTTGACCTTAGCCAAGAGGCCGATCTTAATATCATGTTGGCCAATGACCCACGTATCAATTATTAAACTCATAGGAACAGATACTACACTTGACCATAGCCGAAAGGCCGATCTTGGCCATCTGAGCTTAACCACAGATGGATTACCTAATTGGGACTCTCTACAAACGACCAAACCTTGACTAATTAGAATTTACAACGCATGATCCCAATATCAAACCAATGCCAATATATATATAATACCAAGAGCCTATTTGGACTACTTCACTAGAAGTAATAAAAAAAGGATCGAAATGGTTTTAAAAAGATTACAAGAGAATAATAGGCATTGCATAGAATGAAAGGGAAACAGGTATAACAAGGGAACAGTTTTTTACAAGCTAACCCCGCATTATTGACTTGCTAACAGTAAGTTTCTCCATTTATTTATTTTGGTAATTCACCGACTTATTGTGTCTTTATTTCATTGAAGAATCGGAGGGCAACTATAGAAAAACTAGAACTAGCTTCATTCTCTTCTTGAAACCTATTTATGAAATGCATTTGACTTAGCAGGCTCAAGAATTAAACATATGAATAACTAAAACGAGAAAAACGGCTCCTAACAACAACAGAAGGTTAATAAAGTAATCTGAAGCCATTAGTTGAAGCACAGGAAAAACATAATATCAACCGTTGGCATGTGTTAGTCGAAACAATTAAGGTGATGTCTCAACTTCCAGCTTCTCACCAACCACCAGTCATAGAAATATTCCCTTCAGTTGGTAGGAGAAAAGATGCTATTGCAATAGGACAAAAATTCACAACCACAAAGACCGACTTTTATATGGAAACTATAAATATTTTCTCATGCCTCACAGAGTATTTTAAATAAGCCCCATTATTGATATCTTATAAATATTGTACTTACCATAAATTTTATATATTGATGCGGTTAGAAGAATTTGGGGATTAGCAGAAGAAAGTACCTGGTAATGAAAACTATTTAGGCAATAACATATACGGCGAAATAGTGGGACCATCATCTTCTGAAATTCAGGCATGGTAGTCATTTCCAAAACCTCTTCTAACTCGCTCAAGAACATAAGCTCCTTTTGGCTATTTGTTATTGGCCAGTACTTCAACAGTCCCTTTATCACAGTGCTTGCCAATTTTTGATCCTTCTCTATGAACTGTATAACACAATATGTTAGCTGCTGGTGATATATACCCAACGATCTCGGTTTGTGGAGAGGAATCAAAGCCCTTAACAAAAATGTCTTGTGCTCCTCTTTCAATGGCAAGGCAAACCCACTAATTACACTCCCGAAGATCTCCAACAGCTCAGCAATGCCATTATGGCGTTCTGTCTCGAAAACAAAACGATAGATGATATTGCCAATAGATTTCCTTATAAAAGGCCTGTGTACCATGAATTTACCATAGATCTTATGCAGGATTGTCTTCAAGCAATCTCTTTCTCTAGGGTCTTCGGAATCAAAAAGGTCAAGTAATCTTAAGATAAAGGCATGGTCAATATACATTTTCCCCAACTTCACATCAAGAGAGTTGTAGTTAACGAACTGGAGGAGCAGATCATAAACAATTTGCAGGTGAGACCAGGCTGGATCAAACATTGGTTCTTCATCTTCCATTTCACCACCGGTCAAACTGGTTCGAATCTTGGGAGGGAAAACCCTGAACAAGTTACTTGCACACATTTTACAAACAGCAGCAATTGCTGGTTCTGTAAAATTTGCAGACCCAGAAGAAACAAAGTCAACAAGATCTACCAACATTTGGCGTTTATGATCTTGCTCTGCACAATTCTTATCTGGATCACTCATATCATAAACTTTGCAGCAAAGATTTAACTTGCTAATAAATAGGCTTTGCTTCTGCGTATTTGAAACATCTTTGAAGGACAAATTGGGGTCAACTACTTCTACTACAGCATTCATGCTTGCAGGGAAAACCACATAAGATACTCGCTTCACAACATTCAATTTGCTTGAAATGGTGCTCCCTACATTTGTACACTGAAAGACATTCCCAAAACTTGTAGAATTCCCAGAATCACCCCGGACAGAATCAGATGAATCAGACTTTGGCACCTTTTTAGGCAATTTGCCAAGGATCTGCTTTAGCATGGTGACAATGCCACAATCCAAACAGAAGCAAGACCTGCAGCCAACTTATCACTTTTAGCTACAAACAAACGTCCTGTTTGTTTATATGATTTCAAAGTTGACAATAAGATTACACAAACTTATTTAATCATCCATCGGCACATCGACAATTGCGGAAAGCATGGTGTGTTTGAGACTTCAACACTTGCAATTAACACCAATTTATAGATTATAGCATATCACAAAACGGTAATAACTGAAGAAAGAGGAGGAACAAAATGAATGCTAAAACAAAAATTATGACTACAGTCTTGGTAAGGACAAGATGATTTCTCTGATCAATGTGCTTAAGATGATTCAGAGAATTGAAAAGATATACAAGTAAGATAGTGTTGGAATGTCAATTAAGAAATGTGAATAAAGTAACCAATTCTAGCAAAATCTAACTCAAGTTTGTAATATTTTCCGAAGAGATGTTACAAAATTCAGCACAAATATAGCACAGCATTTCCAATACTTTTCATCTACTAACACCAATTACAAGTAGCACAGCATGTCTTTCTCGAACCCCAATAAGCCAGATCAAGTTCGTCTTCACAATTTCTGAAAACACAAAAAGGGGAGGGGAAACCCCCCAACGAAAAAATTTTTAACACTCGCAGAAACAGCATCAACAGTGCCCGGATACACTGAGATCTGAAACTATAATCAGCGCAGAATAGAGAGGAACCTCAGCCTCCTAAGGAATCACTAAAACACAACAATTACTGGAAAAAGGACAGCCACCTTATGAAAAGAATTCAGTCAATATCCCTACTAACTAAAAGAAACATGACTTAAATTAGCACATTCAAGATTCCAAACTAAGAAATTGAAAGAGAGAAGCCGAAACAGTACCAACCTGATTACTGAGGGAAAACCCCACTTGAGATGCAGACCCTCACGTCTCTCTCCACGGAGATCAACAAACAAGTAGATGGGTGGGTCAGTTTAGCATAATCTTCTTCCTTCCTCCCTTCTACTTTCTCTGGGGCAGTGAAGACAGAAAATGTGGAGAGAGAAACTGGGTTTTTGATCAGAGAAAACAAGCTTGCTTGAGGAATCTGTTTCAAGTGGGTTAGCAGCGCAAGAATGGAGACCCCATTTGTGAGATTTCACGATTGATCATCGCCAAGGAAGAGGGCGATGAATGGTGGATGAAGCGACAGAAGATGGGCTTTCCTCGATTCAAGAGAATAATAAGCGAGGGGGCATGTAACTCTAAACCGTGGATACAGCATTACAGCAGTCCCGGTCATGGGTCCTTTTGTACCTTCGAAGGTAAAATAAAGCAAACCGATAATACTAATAGTAGCAGTAAGTATATCTATAATATTTTTCCCCTTTTGTTGCTCTTATATAGGATATCAAAGAAACTTCTTCAATTGCATTCCCTCTCTTTGTTTTCTTTTTGTAATTACATGTTTAAGACAAGCTTTCTAGAGTTTTGCCAACATTTCAATGTATATTTGATAAATCCGTTAGAATCACATTTACATAAATTGGGATAAAACTCCTCTCACATACTTACATCAACTTGTGTGAAATCAATTTCGTAACGGATTCCCAAACACTAATAATATGTGTTAGCCAAAGGGAAATAATGTCAGTGTATGGAATATTATTCACTAAAATTGTTCATTTAATAAAAATAAATTAATAAAAAGCTTTGTGTTTTTGGTGAGAATTTGTTTAGAATTTTGGTGGTTTGTATATATGGTACCTAGGAATGTAATGGTGCGGAATTTTACTTTCAAGCATCCATTTACTCTTGAATACTACTTTTGGGAAACAAGCATCCCCCCCCCCCAATTAACAACCTCTTCAAATAGAAGTACATGATTAATTTGGAGGTATTAATGAAATTAGTTATGATAGTAAAACAAACATAAGTTAATTTTTCTAAAAGATCGTCTTTCGTATAGCGATTAGATGAAAAGATCTTAGTATATGCAATTACTAACGATATTTTGATAACAAAATCATAAACTTAAAAGATAAAGTAGATTGAGACCTTATAATGTACTAAAATTCAGCCATCAACTAACTTTTATATTAAAAATTGAATATCAATGGCGGGCCTACATGCTTTTCAGGTGATGCAGCCGCACCCCCTGACTTCCAGAAAATTAGGTATATATTAGTACTATGTGATTTATTTTACACCCACTCATTTGCTAATTTTGAACCCACTAAATTTTTGCTCAAATTCTTCTCAAAAGATATTAAGAATAAGTCATACTTATCTTCTCAAAAAATAGTTTACACCCCCTAAACCAGGGTCCTGAGTCCGCCACTACTGGAGATAATATTTATAATTTATTTACTGGAAGTATTAAATAGTTCTGTGGTCTAATTTTGAGTGAAATTTTCCTATTATGCATGGTTTGTGAAAATTATGATTTTTTACATGTTATTTTGAAATATAGTGATTTTATATTTAATATTGCTCTCTCCTATATTTTATTTTGTAATATAGTGATTTTATTGTAACGTAACAAATCAATGTTCAAATCCCCACTGAAAAATTAAATGGAAAGATCCAAATTCATATTATCTCTCTAAATTTTTAGTTTTTTTCTTAAAATATTATTATTGATTACAAATTTTAGATAAGGTTTTCAATATAAATAATTGAACAAAATATTTTTTAAATAATATTTATTTTGTACTGTTAACTAATTTAACTAACTTTTTAAATCTATATAAATTAGTTATTAATACACAATTTATATATATTTTTAAATTAGAAATGATAAAAAGTAATTGGACAATGTCTTTTTATTGTTCAAGAATCAAAGCAGACAAATTTAAATTTGGGAAAAAATGCACAAAGCAGACAACCCCAGAAGACATTTCACTTAGATAAACTTTTTTTACCATGCCTTTTTAGTCCATATGCAAGTCGAACCATATTATTGCATTACATCCCAAAAAGAAAAGGGTAATGATTTCAATTTTGTGCCTTTTTTAATATATGTATTCTTTTATTGATTAATAATACCTTTTCAATGTTTTTTTTAATTTCGCCTGCACCAAAAAGTTTGTGCTCATAGATTGCCTCCGGATTATTTAATGAGTGTCTTTTGGTCCACTTCATTAGAGTTACTGGGATTTTGTTCTTATTTCGTAAACGTAAATATATAATATAAGAATTCAATTTGATAGTCATTTCAATTTAAATGTCTAAAATATGTTTTGCACATAATATATATTTTTCGCTGATAAAATAATAAAAATAATGGGTTAATGTACAAAAATACTGATGAAATTTTACAAAAAGTGCATCTAACATCATACACGATTAATCCGGTTGCCATCACTGTGCCTATTTTCAGTCAGAAGAGATCTAATATATTTCTGACATTATCTGCATATAGCATCTTGAATATTAATCTTGGATCATGCACAAGGAAGAAAAGAAATGGTGAGGCATAAACATATCATCTACGGCTATATGACTTATCTTGAGAAAACTTTTTATTTTTATGAGGGTATCAAAGCCATGTTGCTTTGATTAATTTCTACCGCTTTCTCTTTTGATCTGGGATGACTTAAGCCTAAAGTGGAAATTTGTAATTTTTCTTACCTTAAATATTGGGTTCCATTATTTAGATTGAAGATCAAAAATTGTTTTGGATTTTGAAAATTGTCTTTATATGATCTAGTGATGAGCTCACATGGGGGAGAACAAAACTTTCATTTGGAAACCCATGGGAGATATCAGAGAAGATGTAGACTATGTAGAATTTTGTGATTATAGTCTTATTTTTGAGTCTATGAATCTACAAACACACTATAATATTCTTATTCTCTATATCAAAATATGAGACTAAACTTGTAATCAAAGATCAGTCAAAGGTCGGATAAAATAGTAGAAATTCTAAGGATATCATATGTACTTGCCACGCTAACCAGTGGTAAAAGTATAATTTTTTAAGTTCATATAACTAAAGGTAATACAGTAATTTTTATCATAATATCAAAAAATTTCCGTAGAAACATAGAAATGGAGAGAAATTGAGGTTAAAGTTGCAGGAATGATCGTAAAAGGAATTTTCAGTGATTATTTAATATTTTACTAATTAAGGAATTTTTAGTCAAATATAATTATTAAAATTACTAAAAAGGCCTCAATTAATGTTTAAGAGGTGGAGAAAATTAACTTAAGGTTATGTGGATTATGTGAATTTCTAAAAATGATTTTAGGTTTAAGTTAAAAATAGTTTACTTGACCAAAAAAATGGACAAAAACCCAAGAAAATGATTGTTACAGGAAATTTTCAAAAAAATGCAGTTATGTTTGTATAAACTGTTGGCCAAAATGACTTTTTGTAAAAATGCATTTATATATTTATAAGCAGACAATAATTAGTAAATTTGTGCAATTATTGAACAAGAAATACAATTATACAACTCCCGTTACAGACCAAAACAATATTGACCCCAGAAAAATTATGACAGGAAAATGCAAGCCAATGCAAGAACTCCATTAATCTTTGGCATGAAGCTTCCCTCTCCTTCTTCAAATCCAATCCAGATGCCTTGCATGAAAGATTCGCACTTTCTTCTGCAAGCACGTGCCCGACCGCTACCGCTCCTCCGACGTCGCTCACGTTACCTAAAAGCAGACTCAATGTTCACACAAGCGCTACGCAAAATGCTGACCCGAATGAAGTTCGAACCCGACCGGGAACCACCAAGCCGGCAGTGAAGCCTGCACACAATCCGGCAACTCTAACCAACGAGAACCATATCGCGAATGAGCCTTCTTTCCTGCCGGTGCACACTCCATCACTAATATCAGCCCGGAGTCGTACAGTACACCGGTCAATGTCCCCTATATCGCCCCGAATGTCAACAAGTAACCCCATTTCCAGGTATTATGCTCATGGAAGAAGCCAACACCAAAAGAGAAAATGGATAACAGAAACCCCAGGATATGCATTCTCACGGCGTCGATTTTTGTCAGATGTTGAGATGTACAAGTTATGTAGTCGTCATGATTGCAAATCCCAAGATGCTCTGTTTTTCAGTTCAACTTCGAGTTCCTTGGATTCTAATAGAACGTATCCAAACCAGCAACCACAGATCCAACACATGAGCTAAAACGTCCAACGAGATTTGCTTATTACTTGTGGATTAGATGCAAAAGCGAACGAAGAATGGAGTAGCAGTTTTCATCAGGTGAGCAACGAATCGGAGCTAAAGCACGGTGAGATCAGCTGGTCCTCTGCAAGATATCTGGCAAGGTGAGATCAGCTGCACCTCTACTCAAAACTACCTTGTCGATAATGAGAATGGATCTGAAGCACAGTGGAGTGGAGCATAGTTGAGAGAGGAGAGTTAACGGTGGAGTGGAGCACGAACGAGGAAGCTTTGTCGGTAAAGAGGTGGACGATTAAAAATATCAGCAGCGAGGTGGAGGATGAAAGCTTCAGGTACATGGGAAAAAGGCAGTAGAAGCGAGTAGCTTTAGGCCAACGCTCATTTTCGGAAGAATGCATTCCTGGTAAATCATTCCTAAACATATCTCCGTTTTGCCAAAGGAGCACATACGTGGGAATGCATTTTGCTCTCCAAACTGGCACTAAGTCATCCAGATGACATCATCTTCTTTAAAGAGTAAAAGTAAGAAGATTTTGTCCCCACCTAGTACAAATTATCAGTATAACAATATTTTTACATACCAAAGTGGGCCCCACCACATATATGGTCTTGATTTTTAAAGACTTCCAAGACACTCCAGGGGCCATTTGAGTCAGCTAAGCAAGAGGGGGGAGTGTGTATGTGTATCATGGGTGAAGAAGAGAAAGAAGAGTGAAAACGTCAAGATCGAGAGAAAATTCGAGGAAAAGGAGAGTTTTTGGTATAAAATCTTCAATTTCTTCAAATTTCTAGCATCAAGACAACCATTAATCTCACAAACTCTTCTTGATTAAGTATTCTTGAAGTGAGGAGTTCAAGACCTAGAGCTTCTAGAGAGAAAAAGTGAAGAATAGCTCAAATTGGAAAAAGGTAAGCTTCAAAATCCATCTATAGTGATGTTGTTGATGGTTGTTTTGTATTGTTGTAATTTTGGGGATGTAAGAACCCAAAGGGAGGTGCTATCAAACTTTTACAAAATGTGGATAGTGATTTAATGCTAAAGGATGGTTAGAAAGGTGATTAGAAGTGAGATTCTGCAAACTATAGAAAGAAATATTGAAAATCACATTTTCCCTCTTGGAATTTTTTACCAGACCTGAAAAATTAGGAAGGAAGAGGATTTTGATGATTTTGAAGAGGAATTTTTTACCAGACCTAGAAAATTAGCAGGGGAGCCTACCCAGAGAAAGGGACAAGAGAAGCATAAGGCAAACACAAACCAAGTATAAAAGGTAGTAAAGTATGCATTAACATTGTATTGATTGTTATTTGTGATTGTTTGTCATGATGTTTGATTTATTAAGTTATGTAATGTTTGAATATATAAAGCCTTACTTATGTTATGCCTTGGCCAGGTGCAAGTTTGATTTTGGTTTACTCATATTCATGGCTAGTTCATGTCATTTAATAACAATCATGCATATTAATATTGAGATTTCAATGAAATCTCACATTTCTCAAACCACAACCCTCTAGGCCAAAGCTCAAGTGAAGGAAAAGGCAATGAAGGAGAGACCTAAAAGGTGGGAAAGTGACTTCAAGTAATGGCATAAGTGGAAAATGCATGAATGGTATGATAAGTGTTAAAAATGGATCAAATTCCCTTATCAAACCCCAACGTTGAGGTAAGGTGAAATTAGGGCAAATAGTATCCCAATTTTATAAAATTTTCTAGTGCATTTTCTTCCTATAGTCTCATTGTTGATACTAGTAAAAAGTTATTTTTTTATGGTACTAACGATACCGTTAGAAGCAAGATGATGCCTTGCAGCTCAGTTATACCAAATAAGGAGGCTAAAGAATACAATGAGCATTGGGAGAAAACCAATCGTCATCACTCTCATGCTCATAAAGGATCATTAGGGATATTCATATAACAATCACAAATTGTGGGATAGCTAAAGAATACATCAAACCAGTGGATAGTCAATTTAAGCAAATAGACAAGCAGATTGGAGGGACCATTATATTTGAGCTTTTGCCATAAGGCATACAGGTGTTGTAGGATAACACATTATGATGATGAGAGATTTGTCTTTTCAACTAGGATCCTTTGAAATGAAAACTATTGAGCAATTCCTTATGCAATTAATTCTGAATTCCATCCTTCCACGGTACGATGCCTTCAAGGTATCCTACCACACACAAAGAAAAATGGACAATGGATGACTATTGTCCATGTGGGTGCAAGAGGAAATAAGGCTCTTAATGAGTAGAAATGGTGCACAAAAAGGAAGCTCATCTAGCTAAGAGTTCCTATAGAGGATGCTTTAAGAAGCAAAACAATGATGATAAAAGAAAGAACAAAGGGAGAATTCCTCCTGTTACCATAAACAAGAAGGATGCCAAGTGATTCTTTTGCAAGAAGAAAGGTCACATGAAGAGTGAGTGTTTGAAGAGGAAAGTATGGTTGGAAAATAAGCGTATGTATTCATCTCATGTTACTTTAAAATCCCTTGATTTTCATGTTGATTGTGACACTTGGTGGATTGATACGGCTTCAATTGTCGACATTTCCACAATCATGTAGGGGTTTCTAATAAGTAGGCCACAAAGTCAACATAAGAACCACAAAGTCAACATAAGAAGTGGGTTCTATCAGGGAGCCAAAACTTGGACCGCGTGGAGTTCGTTAAGACTCATTGTGTTTATTTCAATAATACTTATGTTGATGCTTATGAAACTTTTTATATGCCTTCCTACATGAGGAACTTGATTTCTATGGTTAAGTTGATTCTTTTGAAATATAGTTTATGTCTTAAAATGCTACCATGTTTTTAAGCATGGATGATGTTAAAAGTGCAGATATTTAATTGATTGGTAATTTGTTTAAAATTATTTATGATCATATTCAATATTTTAATGTATCATGGGGTATTAAATAAAGTTTCATCAATGTGAATTCAACTATCTTAGAGAATGGGACATATCTCCATTAAGAGAATCAAGGGGTTGACTAAGAAGGAAATTCTTCCATCACCATTCATAACTTGATTCTTGTGTGGACAACATAAAGGGAAGCAGACCAACAAGTTATAAAGAGAGATAAGGGAAATTCTGGCTTAATTGAGATTATACATACCAATATTTGTTGTTCAGATCTATCCGCACATGGTCAAAAGTATTTTATCACCACTTATTGATGATTACCTGTGATATATTTATGTTTGATGCTTTATACTAAAAGTGAGGCACTTGATGCCTTTGAGGAATTTAATGCAATCGTAGAATGCAACTTGAGAAATTAAGATTATGATATCCAATAGAGGTTGTGAGTACTACGTAGGCACATTGATGAAGGATAAGCATCTAGTCCTTTTACAGATTTTCTTCGAGAGAAAGGTATAGTTACACGGTATACCATGCCTGACTCACTTGACATGAATGATGTGGATGAAAGAAGAAATAATACCTTGTTAGACATGGTTAGGAACATGATAAGTGGCTCCAAACTACTAATTTCATTGTGGAGAGAAGCACTTAAGATAACTATACATATATTAAATAAGGTTTTAACAGAGGCAGTGCTTAAAACACTTTTAAAAATGTTGAAAACCCATTATAAATCACTTTAAGGTATGGGGTTGCCTTGCAGAAGTAAGGGTATATAATCCACAAGAAAAGAAATTTGATCTTAACGCTATTAGGCCTTACCAAAGGTTATATCTTTTATTGTCCTCATCCTTTAAAGAGTTTTGTAGAATCTAAGAATGCGAAGTTCCTTGAGAATGATCACATAGAAGATCACATAGAGAATGTCACTAACACAAGTGGGGAAGGAACGTTCTGCCGATTTTGAATTTAAATTAGAAAATCTAAGATTCTGAATTTAAAATAGCAAATCTTGTATTATCTTAGGGATTGATCAAATCATAGATGAAAATAATAATATAAAGTTTTTAGAAATTAATACTTTATTTTATTTCCTTCTACTTTATTATTTTGTTATTCTTTTCAGGAAATTATGGAGATTGAATCTTGAAAAATCAAGAGATCAAGAAGGATTAAAAGATTTAAAAAAACAAAAAAAGCACAAAGGACGGAAAGGGGATGCACAAGCACATGAAGCAACGATATATATGTGTGCAAGGAGGTAAAAGAAAAGGGACGTCCAGAACAATAGAAGAAAAGAGAGAGGCACCATTATACACCATCCACCCTTTCTCTCTCACCTCTACATCATCACACGCATTATAGCCGCCTTCTTTTCTCTTTCTCTCAACACCCAGAACACGTCAAGTAAGTAATTTTCTTTCTTTTCAATCCTCTCTCACCATCTACCTTCATCCCTCTCTCATACATCATCATCCTCTTCTCTATTTCTTTCATCACCCCCCTCTTTCACCCCATATCATCTTCTCCTTCTCCTCCTGTCAGTGTCCTCCATAGCTGAATCTGGTCTCACAAAGATGATGAGTGGCTAAATCTTAGTGCTTCTTGGAGATGAGATCTTGACTTGAGTTCCTGAATTTAACTATGGGAGTTATTTTTATTTAATCTTTTACTTTGTTAATTATCTTGAATTCATAATTTTAGGATTTATTATGTTTAATTCTGTTCTTGATTAAATATTTTTATGGTTGTTTTGGATTACTGTTGCTTGTTTGGTTTTCATCTATATATTTTCCCAATCGATTTTATGGATTTATATATGCTTAAGTGATCACTGGTTCATATAATTTAATTTAATCAATTTAAATGTCGTGATAGTGCATTTATTTAGGGGAAGTAGGTGCATTAGTTTAATGCAATTCACACATCAAGTGGGTTTTTATAGTATTTTTAAGCATGAGCTACAAATGTGATAGAGGAGTAGCTATTGATTAAAAATATTAGATTCAATGTGATTGTTTGGGGTTTTCCATTAGACTTGATGAATTTCAAAACTTCCATTATTTTTAATTGAACAAGGATAGTGAGTTACTCGTTTCCAAGAGTGTCATCCATATTTATATTTCAACTCAAATCCATTTATTTATTACAATTTCATAAAGAAAACAAAAAAAAGAGTAATTTAGGATTTACTTTTCTTGCACCCAATTAGTTATAATTAAGAAAATCAATTTCTTAATCCATCCCCATTTTTATTGCATTTAGACTCTTAGTTTACCTAGAAAAGTTAAATTAAGACTTCTTTATAAGAGAACGACCCGAGTATTGCATTATATTGCAATTCTTAGTAATAAATATTTTGCATTTGATCCCAAGGAGTAAAGACGCGATCAAATCAATGATTCAAATGCTTGTTAATGGAAAATCCTAAGCAACCGCAATGAGTCTAATATTTCTAATCAACAACTAATCCTACGATCACATTTGTAGTTATTCCTTAAAAATACTATTAAAAACCACTTGATGTGTGAATTGAATTAAACTAATGCGCTTGCTTCCCCTAAATAAATGCACTATCATGACATTTGTAGTTATTGCTTAAAAATAATATGATTTGATTAATCCCTAAAATAATGCAAGATTTGATATTTTAAACTTAGAATCTTAGATTTTCTAATTTAAATTCAAAATCATAGATTTACTAATTTGAATTCAGAATCTTTTAAAATCATATTGATAACTGTTCAAATATATCAAAATATATCTCAAATATAATAAAAAATTAAAGAGTTATCAAACGTCAACTATCATTATTACTCAAACAGTTAGAGTTATCATAGGTTGTGATGTAGGCCCTATGAATCAAGTTGACTATACTAGACATGAGGAACATATACAAGATGAGAAACTTATCACTGGAATGGAATAACCACAAATTATGATGGCGGAAGTTCCAAATGAGCAACTTGAACCAACTCAAGAAGTTGAGTTAAGAAGGTCAACTCGACAAAGGAAGACATCATTATCTAGTGAATACTAATTGTTCTCCATTAAAGTTGACTGTGATATTAGAATTAAAGACAATCCATTAATGTTTACTCAGGCTTTGTAGAGTGATAACTCTAAATTGGGACAGGATGTGTAAGACCCCTTTTTCTTAATACCAAATACTTAACGTATTTCTAGTTATTAATCAAAGTAAAATCAATAATTAGTAACTTACTCCAATATACTTCCACTGCGCAACTCTGATTCATTATATTTTAAAGTTACCAACATTTGGGGTATGCCATGGTTCGCCAAAATGAGCCCTACAGATGGCAATATACAACAGTCAACACATAAATAAAAGAGGAGATGCAGGAATATCTTGCAGCCTCATAACTCTCCCCGATTATTCAGCATAATATCTTTAAATTGTATCTTTAAATTGACGTAAAAGGGCTTCATTTTCTTGAGTCAGCGGTTGCTCAGGAACATCCAGATGTAGCAGGGCCACATTCTCCTGAGTTGAAGGTGGCCTAGAAGCATCCGGACGTGAATTGATGGCAGAATCAATCCCTTGTGTGGTTACCATTCTCCACACCTAAGGATGAAACCCCATCAAACGAATATTCACAAAGCAACATAAAACAAATAAAAGGGAGGTTATGTGTGACAGAGTATATTGCCATCGTATGCTCTGATACCAAAATTGTAAGACCCCTTTTTCTTAATACCAAATACTTAACGTATTTCTAGTTATTAATCAAAGTAAAATCAATAATTAGTAACTTACTCCAATATACTTCCG
>JANTPZ010008065.1:0-14821 GCA_025593235.1 Vachellia pachyceras | reverse complement strand
CTTTTGGGGGAGAGGGTAATGGCCCCGTGACAAGTGGTATCAGAGCCAGCCCCGAGCCTTCGGTCTCTGGTGGACCCTCCGGACGCCGGCGAGGTTGCCGGTGGGCCCCGCGGCGAGGTCGCTCGCGGATTGGCTGGGGGAGAATGTCAAAGTCCCACATCGGAGAGGCTCGGGAGGGTGCTGGGCTATATAAACGGGTGCGCTGCACACCCTCACAAGAGCTCTTTTGGGGGAGAGGGTAATGACCCCGTGACACAAGGTACAATATCACCTCTGTTTATGAATGGCCCTCCTTTCCACGCATCTTAGTGCTCATTCACTAATTCCCCAATGCCTGCCTAGGTCCATCTCCAAATGCTTCGTAGCTGTGATTCATTCATGTCCTGCAAATGAACTGCTAGTTGACTTTGTCCAAAAAGGAGAATAAACTTGCTATCTGTCTAACTCTTTTGTAATGCCAATAAAGTTGGTCCAATAGGTAACTATTTAACGTGTAACACATGGGGTTTTGATTTCAAATTCCACCACTAAAGTGATGACCTTATTATTAGTGGGTCATTTGTAAGTAATCTATGAGCAGAATGTATAACATATCACTGGTAAGCCTCGAAGACCCAACTCACATTTATGTTACTCATGGGGAGAATAATTTATTTTACCATGGGTAGGTGTAGGTGATGATCAGTAATTGGTTTGAGAGCCATGGCGGGACTGAAGCATGGCCCTAACTCAGAGCAACACCGAGTGGAGGTTGAAAGCCTTGTAATGGAGGCAATTAGGTTTTGATGCCAACAATACACTGAATGTTAGTACCGTTTCTACCATAAATTCAAACATAATTTTTATTATGTTACGAGAGATTAAGCTTATACTATAGCCAACCTCCATTGGTACTTGGGGAATTAGTTTTTTTTATACAAAAATTTTAAGAAAGGGGTTGGGCTCACCCATAACCCAAGGGCATGACATCTAACTTATGATCCATTGGGGTTTGTCTCTACGGGCATTAGAGCATGTCAAGTAAGCCTTTTAGTTCTAACCATACATATATGTAAATCCAGCTTTACTAAACTGTAGTGATACCTCCCCAAGGGCCACGATTGGAGCTATAACAAAGTGGCACTCCCCAAGATCGAACCTCTCCCTTAAAGTAAGAGCACTAGCCCAATCCCTTCATCAGTTGAACTAGTTCATTGCAAAGCATTATTATTTATCGGAGGAAGCCCACCATCTTATGTAAGATGAGCATATGATCGATATATGTAAGGAGGGCCTCGTACCTTGTATGGGCTTTTAACTAAGTTTATTTTCTGGGTGAGCTTTGAGATGGACTCTTGCCGGACTGTGAACAACGGTCATGGTTTCAATGGTGATTGGAGAGCAGTGAGCCCAAACTCATTTGGGTGTAGCTGTTACACTATCCAAAAAGTCCCATGGGCCATGACAAAAAATTTAAAAACGAAGCACTGTATGGTGTCGAGTTTTAGTATAAGAAGTAGGTTACTGTCTTGTCATGAGAAAGTTCTAGTAATTACATCTATTTTTCAGGATCCCAAAATGATTTTTTTCCCAAATTAAAATCAAACATAGACTAATATAAGCCATTAGAAGATTTATTCCAAATCCAGAATCCCTTTGTCATACTTCAATTCTATCTGCCATCATTTGTTTAGTCACTAGTCAGGACATTAGGTCCGTTGATTAGTGACAACCAACAAATAAAAACTAGGAGAATAAAGACATTAAATTATTAAAAATAAAATTTAATAAAATATGGACTGCTGTTCCATCCAACTTGTTTGGAATAACATTTTCAAAAGTTAAACGTACGTTTAATAGTATTTTTCTGTAAAATAAAATAATTTCCTCCATATATTTACCGCAGCTTACATAAAAGTACTTCCATATTCTAAGTTTGGATCCACACTCCGATCTCTCTCTAATCATGAAGTGCCGTATGCGTACCCTAGCGCCATTCATCATAATTTTAATCACCCACCGTGCATTAATGAATAATGAGCATGTTCAGTGGTAACCAAAAAAAAATATACGTGTTAGTAAAATTTTTCTCACATCTTTATCATGTAAATTTAAATCATCTTAAAAAATACCTTTCACATATCACTATCAATCCCTATCCTGTAGACTCAATCGAGCAATATATCAATGCAGGCGGAGGCATAAATCTATCTAGGAGAGAGTTTCAATTCCTCACGTGATAAACTCTTTTACATATTTACTTCGTAAATCATAAAAACACTCATTAGCCATTTTCTCAAACGGACTCATTACATGTATCGTGTGTTTGAATAGCCCGTTAGAGGAACGAACACAAATTCTGAGATAAATATATGAGAGGAATTTTATCTTGATAAACGCAGGAATAGCTTTGGGTTGAACAAACAGAGGCAGTATGTTCGTTCAAAACGGGAAGACGGATCAAAAGGGACTGTTCAGCACTGTTCAAAAGGATCCCCGCATGCATTATATTATTATAATCCAAAGCCACTTTCTGAATATGAATTGGCATTTCAATTAATAACAAAGCAAAACCTTGGCAAAAAATAAACAATGCAAAACTGTGGCAAAAACCCATAAAACCCCACACTAAAGTGACAACTGAGAAACACACTGTGCTCGCACAGTTATATATATATATATATATATAGTGTTGGTCCATATGTTTAGTAACCCAAGAAATCGTTCTCCAGGAAAAAAAAAAGGTAACTCGAGAAATCAACTTTCGGTGGCCCCTATGATGCAAATCACGCGTTTCCCTCCCCCCAAAGTTTTCAAATCCTATTCATAAAAGGCCCCCGCATCTTTCAGATCATCATCCAGAAGGAAAATAAAGGCACCAATTCATACATGGACACCCATTTTTCAACACAAACTTAACCCCACTAAGAAGAATAACAACACTACACACTTAGCTCTCTATCTGTTCAGAACTATGGCTTCTGAGATACCCAGCTAGTACATGATCTTTAATAAATATTAGGTCTCAGGGGTTCTTTTTTCTTTTTCCTTCAAGTGTAGCCTTGCCTGTATTTGCTGAAGATCTCATCAGTTTTGGCATTCCTGAAGGCGCAACAGCCTATGAGGTAAGTTAAAATTAAGATAATGGCAGTGATTATCAAAACCACATTAGCCCTCCTCCACTCCTTCCTCAGATTTGCCAGTAAACCAGCTTTGCACGAGTCGCAGTTGTAGCACACCTGTGTCTGGTCGTTGCTCCATTGGAGGCAATCCATATCAGCTCCTGTGTTAATGGGGCTTATCCAGTAGGTCGGATTCACAAACGTATACCCACATAGTGTTGGTGGCTTACAGCATCCTGACTACACATCTCAAAACACACATCAAAATCAAATCCAAGGACACTTCAAAAGCTAACTGATATTACAGTTGGAGAATCTTACTTTCAGGGATAGTTGGGGAAGGGAAACAAGACTAAAAGATAGCGTGAGAACCAGAGTAAAATGAAAGAAAAATCAAACAACGTAGGTTACCTGCATGGGTGTTAGATGAGCGTTGAAGAAGTCTTGAGCCATGCGGTACCTCTGGTTCAGCTCATTACACATATTGGAGGAGCTAAGGCAGCTTCTGATGCTGTCCCATTTATATGAGCTTCTGACACGGCGGCGGAGCCAGCCGGAAAAGTCGTCGAGGTGGTATTCCAAGTAAGCTCGGTTGGGTTCAATGTCGCCGTGGCCTCTGAGAGTGACCATGTAGATGAATACAGCCAAGCAGACCAGCAGTATGATGAGGATGAGCATGGCCACCATGTAGACAATGAGGAGCCATTGGATTCTCCAGAACCCTCCGATGAAGCCGGCTAGAGCTACCACCAGTATGAGAACCCCGAGTATTATGACCGGCCA
Source organism: Vachellia pachyceras (assembly GCA_025593235.1). Taxonomy (NCBI): domain Eukaryota; kingdom Viridiplantae; phylum Streptophyta; class Magnoliopsida; order Fabales; family Fabaceae; genus Vachellia; species Vachellia pachyceras. The sequence goes on along the minus strand of JANTPZ010008065.1, from coordinate 10,937 downwards.
ATGTAGAGTCTTCACGCAGGCATTTGCAGGCTCGTTCATTACCCAGATTCCGGTACCGATGATCGGAATCGCGAGCAGCACGGCAATGAAGTTGATGGCTCCGATGGCATGGTTGCTCAGTGCCATCTTCAGAGAATCAAAGGACGAGCTTGATGGGTTTGGCTACTTTCTGCTCAAATGCAAAGATGGTATCTTGTTTTGTTATATCCAAGACAAGAGTGCCCCCACAAATATTTGTCACTTTCCTTGGATCCATAATGATAGCTCTGCTGATTAATAAAGCTATTTTTTGGGTCACCATGTAGAGATATCAGATAACGTTATACGTGGGCGTTTTGATTTTTGGGGCACGTTCACATTGAGCTAGAATTTCCTTTTTAAAAACCCAAGCTTGAAAGGACAAAACACCGGGGACAAAAATCAGAAGAAAGTATTGGCTATGTTTGGAGGAGTTTCTAAACTCCTCAAAAGCATGTTCAACAATATTTTTTTGTAAAATGAGATAATCTTCTCTACATAATTACCTCGACTTGTGTAAAAATATTTTTCTACCGTATTCTTAAACGGACCCATTGATAAATTCGGATGCTTTTGCAGAATCCAGCTTGATTTATTTTCATGCACCTTTTGGGTGTGTGTGGGAATATTTTGGAGGGGTTAGGGTAAAATACATCCTGAACCTAAATGTTGGAAGCACAAGAAAAAAGCTCCTTCCATCCTGAATATATTTTAGATTACATTTTAATATTACAAGTTGTAACCTTATTTTTTCTATTTTTGTATTTTTTTTAATTTTATTATAATATAAAATAAAAAATATATGTGTATTATTTTATGAGGTTTATTTTCTTTTAAATCGTTGTTCACCAAAAGTCATATTCACAACATTTATTGAAACAAATTTTTATTTTTGCAAATACATTTTAGATAAAAGTCATTTTCCAAAATGCATTATGACAAAAAAATCATTCTTCCAAGATTATCCAAAGGCTCTTTTCTATGGCTTAGACATGTGTAGCAATTAAAGGGCAAAAATTGTGTCTCTATAGAAATTACAGATAAAATTCATACTCACTCATTCACACCCAACACACTTTCCATTTATGCTATGTTTAGTACCATGGAAGTGAGCCTATGAAATTGGAATTGAGGTGGAAAGTGAAAATTTGATTTGTTTGGTTAGTGGGAAGCCACTTCCATCAAATGTGAGAAGTGACAAGTCTCAACTCCTCAATGGGAACTAACATGTGGATCATTATGACCCCAATCTCTGGTGACCAGTGGTGGATGACAGACGGTGGCAATGAAGGAGTGCAGACGACAGCAACGATGGAGTGCAAATGATAGACGGTGGCGACGAACGTGATCTCTGGTGACGAACGTGACCCACGATATCTGGTAACGAACATGAACCCCACCCTCAATCTCTGGCGACAAACCCGACCCCCACCCCCAATCTCTGGCGATCAACTGGTGGTCGGAGTTGCTGCCGATTGTGGGGGGAGGGGAAGAATTTTTGTGGGTCGACGTAACCTTTTGAACTTTCCTTTTTGCTTGACTAGCTATTCTAAACTAGCTAGAAATGATCCTCCATTGGTTTATTCAATATTTCCTGTACCTTTAAACGGCTTCACTCGCTGCCATCACATTTAATAAGTTTCTTTATTTTAAAATAATGCATGTTTTTGATAAATAATAGATTCAAAATGTATTTATTCTATTAAAAAGAATTTTTTTTGCTTAACATGTATTTTAAAAGAATGAGTTACCAAACACTAAAGTTAAACTAATAGATTTTTAGGACCCAAATGTATTTTAGACCTTTAAAAAGAATTCCCAAACACATCCATAATAATTTAAATGGGACCTTGGAAAAAATATACCCACCGTTTAACGAGCGTTTATATTTAGGATGGAGTACGAATTTGTTGATTCAATCCTTTCTCTAGTCACTTTTTTTAATAAAAATTTATGTATTACTAACTCTCCGTTACCCGTTGTTTTCCATACAAACTTTAGTTGCATAATTTTTCATTTTATAAAATAACAATTTTAGCCGAGCTCCCCACTTTCTCTTCTTTTCTTTTTAATGTTTTAATTATGTTTATATATCCATAGTGCATTAATGCTTATCAAGATCGAATATCTTTATAGTTTATACATCCTAAATTTTGACCAACTTTATAAAATGATGTATTTTTAAACTATTTCATTCAAGCTTGTAGTTGGAACTTGGAAGAAGTTCAATTAGTCAGGGCAAAGAGGACGCCACTGAATACTTGTGTGTCTACGTGTGAGTGTTGACACGCACAAAAATATCCAACCCAGGCGTTATCCGCTTTCTTCGGCCTCCTTACTGTCAATCAATGGCCGCTTTAGAATTTGGACTCACAGTCTTGGGATCTTTCCGCTGTTCTAATAAGCATTCTTCATTTGCCACACCATTCGATTCCATAAAGCTCAACGTCTATACTTCTCTTTCTCCCATTTCCCACAGTTGCGTCGTCCCCTCGATTTTCTCTTCCATAGACTCCAGCTCAAGGCTCTGCTTCGAATTATGCTCTGCGCTGCAACAGGCGGCGACAGAAGAAAAACAAGAACAAACCCAGGAAACCAACATAAAAAGGAAGCTCTACGTGTTTAATCTACCATGGTCGCTGTCGGTGGTCGACATCAAGAACGTCTTTGGTCAATGCGGAGCCGTAACCGATGTTGAGGTTTTTCAATTTCTCATCTTGCCACTCTGTTTGGGGTTCTTCTCCTACCCTCCCGCTTAATTTCTGTAATTTTGTAGATTGAAGTTTTGATTTTTAACTGAAGTAGATAATAAAGAACAAAGATGGGAAGAGCAGAGGATTTGCCTTCGTCACTATGGCTTCAGGGGAAGAGGCTCAGGCTGCTATTGACAAATTTGACTCTCATGTGAGTTGCTTTTGCGTTGTCTGAGAATTATATTCCTTAAATATAGCTGTGACATGTCAAAAGCGCTTTTCGTTCTGGTTCTGGTGTAAGCTATTGCTATATATACTAAATGTGTCGTTCATTGTTTTCTTTTCCTCAAAGTTGGTTCTGTGTTACGATACAGTTTTGACTGGTGTTTGCAGAATCTGGTCTTCAGGAATTGGGGTCTAGCTAGTTCTGTGGATTATAATGATCAGGACATGTAATCCCTGTCACTAATCGCAAATATCACTGACAATTTAGTTAGAGATCAATAACTGGATTACTCTATTCATGATTCATCATGGAGGAATTATAAGTCCAGCGGCCTATAGTCACCAATGAAGAGAGTCAAATTTCATCTAGTAGTTATTTTGAAACGGCAGAATCACATCACACTTTGATTTGTTCAAACTCTGAATTTAGATTAAACACGGTATGAAGAGTGTATCAGCTACGACATATACCACAGAGTCTATTAGTCACTCGTGCTCCACAATGAGCTAAGGCATCCCAGCTTGACTAAATTTCCTCTTCAGTTTGTAGAGCATTTTACTTGAGTACATTATTTTCCTTGTTGTGATCCTTTGTCTATGCGTTGTATCTTCTGGTACTTATTTAAGATTCAAGATTCAGTTGAAATTGGTATGCAAAAACTTGTCTTTTCCTGGTTTTTGACTTTTGCTAAACAGTATCAAGGATCTGGGGTTCGTACCATCAGTCCATCACTTCTTCAATTCGTTTCAATTGTCATGGAAGCGGACATTCTTCTAGTGTAAAAACAAGATAGTTTACTCGCAGTTTACAAAATTAGGTGGCTTGTTTTCCTTATGAAATGATCAAGTTCTGCTGTTTATAGAGCATTTTGGCCTATATAAGGAATGATAGAATCTTTTCTAACCATACTGGTATAGTTTGTTAATAATTGTACTAGCTGTAAGTTCTAGTTGAGTCTGTTTGATTTAGTTAAGCGACTTTTAACTGTACATATATATTGTACTTACAGTATGAATGGCAGTTCAGTTTTTCGGCTCACCATTTTGTGATATGGACATCATGAAAGGGTTGAGTTGAGTTGAGGCTATCCTGAAAGTTGTCTGCGTTGTACTTTGACATGTATAAAATAGTGCCAAACCTGAATGACAGAAAAAATTTACATTGAATATCTGATCTAAAATTTGTCTGGCAACAATTCTCTTGACTCAGAATCCTGCAATATAGGAATTGTCTGGCAGGATGATAAGGGTAGAGCTTGCAAAGAGATTCAAGAAACCTCCTCTGCCACGCCCTCCTAAAAGCCCGCCTGCCGGTGAAACAAGCCATAAAATTTATGCATCCAATCTTGCGTGGAAAGCAAGATCTAGCCATCTCAGGGCATTCTTCTCCGAGAATTTCAAGACTCCGGTTTCAGCCAGAGTTGTCTTTGACAGCCCTAATGGAAGATCTGCTGGGTATGGATTTGTTTCTTTTGAAACAAGGGATGAAGCAGAGGCCGCCATTTCTAATCTGGTTGGGAAGGTATAATTAATAATCATCTGTGATTTCTCTTAATGTCATTTTAGATAAGATTTGAGTTCTTGTGAGGCTTGTCTTAGTTCTCATGTTGAATGAAAATGACTCACCCTTGAGCTGTGCCTCGCAGGAATTAATGGGGCGACCACTTCGCCTAAAATTCAGTGAAAGGACTGTTAAAGAATCTGGGGATGAGCAAGGGGAAGAGCAGGGTTCTGATGATGAAGCGGTAGAGTCATAGGTTTTTTCATTTCATTATCTGAGACTTCGACCAAGCTCAGTGGATTATCATGTAGGAGTTGGATTTTGACCTCAAACCCAAACACTTCTTGTTACACAATTTAACTCTACATCCATTCTCACCATGTATGTTGATACGATTTATTATAATCCATGTCTACCAAACGTAGATCTGATACTTGTTTACTGTCACGCTGAGAAACTCTGCTTCTTGCGATTGTGTTACACTTGCACAGACATGCACATGTCAACCTTGAAATAAAATAATACTCTATCCGATCCTAAATAACATTACTGCAAATCAGGTCTTATATTTATAATTAGAAATTTTTAGTTATTACTGAGTGGATTGAAAAGGACAGAAGGGACTTGGATGAGTTCGAGTTCTTGTGGATTTTAAGCATATGGTCACATAGCCCAAACAAAGGGAAAAGAAAACAAAGAATATTTACCTGAACCTTAAAAATTATGATGCATTTCTCATAATAATTTCATGGTTGGCATAAGATCTGTCAAAGCAAGTCAAATCTATAAATTTAGCAGATATGCATTTTTTATTTATCATATGAAAACATACTCTGCTTTCTTCTAAGTAGCTTGGGAATATATGCTTCTTCATGTACCGATACAAAACAGTCAACATAGGCCACCACTTAAAGTGTGACAATTTGTCGGCTGAGCGTGAAAAGATGAAATTGCATCAAAGGAAGAGAAAGACAACAATATAAGGTCTTGATAATACTAAAGGTGACATCAACAGCTTCAGCAGCCAATATTACAGCCATTACAGTCATAAATACCTGATCAGACAACAGTTAAGAAGTAAATTAATTATATATTTGTAAAACAATTTGGATCATGAGATAAATTAATCATCACCCAGAGGCGTCGATCCTACTACAATGAGATTTGACAGCTTACAATTCCTTTGGCAGAGCTACTCCCAATGGGGATAGAGAATACTCAAATCTGACCGATTAGATATACTTATGGAAAACAACTATTTTGGTCAAACCCATAATACATATAGTTTGGTGTGAGCAAGTAAGAATTAATGAAGACTAAAAGAAGACTCTTGAATTGAGAGTAAACTTTAAATTTAAAAAACCACTCTTATTTAGCTCCAGCTTTATTCCCTCTGAGAGTCAATGCTCATGATTAATGTGTAGATGAGCATTAGCGATAATAAATTTAGCTATCTTGTGATTCAAGTTGAGGATGACGTGCAATTTTAGGCTTTTAATTAACTAAGAAGATTAGGGTTTCCCTATTGTGCTGGAATATATATATATAGAGACACACACACACACATCAGTTAATTTAATCAAAGAAAACACCAATATCTATGAAGTTAAGCAACAAGTTAAACCCCAAGTTGTAGGAAGAAAGATATACTTAGATAATAGGTTCCTGGAAATGAAGAATAGATGCAAAGTGGAATAGGGTGGTCGTTTACTTAAATAAGGCCCGCAGAAATAAAAGGATGTGATGCACAGAGAAGAGATGAGACAAATTAAGAGAGCATCACATCTTTGTTAAATTGCAAATAATTCTAGCATTCTCAACCCTGAGATTCTTTCGTAAATATTCTCTCTTTGCTTTTTTTATTTTTCACAGAATATATTTATCTTTTTTACTCTTGAATACATATTCACCCCGCCACGTGTCAAATATTTGATTAGTTGACTTTGAGATGAGAACAAAAGACTTAATTATGTTAGGCGATATATTTTAGATAACCTGCCTAGTGGATCAAAAGATATGGTATGATTCTTCCTTATAACTCAGAAATGGTCATCATACACACTAGCATACTGTAGGCATGTTCAATATTATAAATTAGTAAAAAGATTAACTTGATTTTTCTTTTAAAAAAATGACCATTCTTATCTGAATTCATTCTTGAAATAATTAATCTGTCATGTTCTGGGAATAAATTGTGATCGGATATGTTCATAAATTCATTGATAAATAATTAGAAGTCCTAACTACATAACTGTGCCTGGTACAACTGCCTTGACGGCTCAAGTGGCTCCACACATTAATAATAGTAGCCTTGCATGGAATTGCTACTATAGTGGGTTTTTAACCATAATTATTTCCATTTTCAAAAAAATGCAGGATATCTGAGTGCACGTTTGGAAAACCGTTGGGAGAATGTATTTTGGCAAAATGCATTTATATTTGGATATACGTTGGTTCAGAGTGCATTTATTTTGTCAAAAAGAATTTTTTTACTCAAAATGTATCTTAAAAAATTGAGTTACCAAATGTTAAAGTTCACAAATCAACAGATTTTTGGATCCGCATTTTGAATCCAAAAAATTGTTGTCAAACACGGACCGACTCTCCGGTTACTACTACAAGTTCACCAAATATTATTTAAACAACAGAGAAGTAAAATGAATGGAAAATAACTAAATCCCTCACTATCGTTCACTTTGTAATCAAGTGGAAAATGCAGAGAGAGAGAGGGGGGGGGGAGAAGAAAGGAAACAGAAAAAAGCATTGATTACTTCAATAAATTCCCAACAAACATGAAACACTGTTTAGTCAAGAGACCATTTTTAAGTTGGAACAAAAGAAAAGAGAAAGGAAGAAAGGGGAAAAAAGTTAAAGCATACCAATCAGTCCTCCCATTTTCCTCGTCTTTCCCTTCATTTCCTTTGGCTCCTTTTCCACGCCATCTTTTGCTTTCCCAGAAACTCATCTTCATTCTCCAAAACCCTCTCCCTATCTCTCTGATTCTAATCATTAGGCTATAAGATCACCAATTTTGTACATGTTTGCTTAGCAAGGAAGATGGAAACTCCATGATTACAACCCCAAGTTCTAATCTTTTTTCCATGGCTGCGCTTGGAAACCCAAAAACTTGGATTCCCTACGTGAACATCAGAGATTGTTCTCAAGGTTTTTGTAGTGTTTACTGTCCACAGTGGTGTTATATAGTTCTCTCTCCTCCTCCTCCTCCAGCCCTAGATTTCCCTCAAGATGATGATTCATCCCCAAATTTCTCTCCTCTTGTTATAGCCATAATTGGGATCTTGGCCAGTGCTTTCCTTCTGGTGAGTTACTACACTTTCATATCCAAGTACTGTGGAACCAGAGGAGCAGGATCTTCAGACAGAGACAATAATCTCCACCAGAATGATGAGATTGAAGATAATCACAACCCTTCACTTCACGAGCCATGGCTTCTCCAAACCAATGGATTGGATGAAGCTCTGATAAAGTCCATCACAGTGTGTAAGTACAAAAGAGGAGATGGCCTGGTTGGTGTCGCAGATTGCTCTGTTTGCCTCAGTGAGTTCCGAGAAGATGAACATGTGAGACTGTTGCCTAAATGCAGCCACGCTTTTCACCTTCCTTGTATCGATCAATGGCTTAAATCTCACTCTAATTGCCCTCTATGTCGTGCTCTTATCTTCACCTTCAATAATGCTTCTACCTCTCAAGTGGTTCCACCTGTAATACAAGAATCTTCCTCAGGAAATGAATCTTCATCCTCACGGGAAATTCAGAATGTGAGTGAGGAAAATAATGGAGGAGGGGTTGGAAGAAGGAACGATGAAACAGTTGGGTTTGTGGAAGAAGGCCCGAAGCCTGCGTTGCGTGCTTTTAGCGATCTGGGTTTTCTGCGAGGGAGGCATAGAATGATAGAGATGATCAGAGATGAAGCTGATGAAGAAGATGATGAAGCTATAAGAAGGTCAGTGTCAATGGATCATCATCAGCAACATCACTTGCTACAGATTGGGTTAAACGAAGCGGGTCCTTCAAAGAGATCACAAGGAGAAAGTAGCAAGTCTAGTAGCAGAAGAAGGGTGATTCTGCATTGTGTGTTGAGTCCAATCACAATGAAGAGATCATTTTCCAGTGGAAGATTCTCATTTCGCAGAAATGGCAGAGGAAGGCAGGGGATTATCCCTGTTTGAGAATTTCCCTGTTTTTGTTTTAGGGCAAAAAGAGGGGAAAACTCTGGAGAGTAATTACCAAACTAATTAGTGAGTGTGAGAGCATGAACTATGTGGGGTGAAAACCTGTGTCTGTGTGTAGCGTTATTGTCAGATGGACATTGTTTCCCCCCTAATGAAAGAGTTGCTAGTTTTGGTCAATTTCACAATAAATTTCTGTCTCTCTCTGCCTTGTGTTCATAAAGATTTTTATGGCATTTCAGATTCAGATCTCTCTCTAACCTAGTCGCTCCATTCTATTTCTCTGAATCGCACTATCATCTGCACTTGGCTCAAAGATGATCATAGCAAGCTTTTGGTTCCTCTGCATCTCTCTGACATCCAATCATGAGGCCATTGCTCTCTTACGTCCGATTATTGGACACACTTCCACCATTCAATTTTTGAAAAATATATAATGTTATTATAAAACAGGTATACGGGCATAGATTATGGAATATGTCTACTTCCCATGGAAAAAAAAAACTTAATACCATTGTGAGCGCCTACAGATTTGGTCAAATTTTAATTTTAGTCTATATAATTTTAAATTATGATTTTCATACTTATAGTTTTATATCAAAATTTATAGACCATATAAATTTTAGTTTTAATTATTATACTTATCAGTGTTTACTCATATTAAAGTTTTTCTAAAACTATGGGGACAAAAAACACTATATTAAATTATAAAGTCCAAAACTAAAATTCCTATAAATTATAAGGACTAACAATGATATTATTTCTTAAGAATAATTTCATATGATGAAGTGGCTGCACTTGTGTTTACTTGTGTAATTCATTGAGTTTATATTCGTGTTCAATACCAAAAAAAGAAAATCTTTTTAGATAAAAACCTAGAGATCAACATGGGCCTAGAGTTCAAGTATTCGATTTGAGTAATTTACGATCTACAGTTCATACATAAATGCCTTTTCTCCATTCCAAGATGGGAAAGAACAGACAGATCAATTGGATTTGTCAACAAAGTTGAAAAGCAAACCTAAAATAATAAGAAAGTGTGAATTTGAGAAATTTAAGTTTACAAAAAAAGGAACATACTCTACACTCCCTATGAAATGAGGCTAAGACTGACTTGAATTTATTCTCCAAAATGGAAAGGCCACCTAAATTATGTCTCTTGAATCAATGGAAGCCACTAACACTATGGTCATAATCAATTAAAGATGTATTTTTTTTTATGGTTTTTACTTTGTTTCAAACTATGCTCCCTTCAATCCTCTACGACATAAAGCAATTTTAAAAAGTTCTACTTGATTCACAATATAGGGCATGTATCATATTTATAACTTTTTTTCGTTATTTACTTCATTTGTTATTACTTCATGTAATCAAGGATAAGTGTTTTAATTTAAAGGAGTCAACTACTTCATTCTAAACATATATTTCATTAAAGGGTAAAATTGAATAGATATGTGTATAAAAATTGAAAATATACAAGTTTGTAAGAAGTGAAAAGTTCAAGGTTTAAGTTTTAACTAACAATTTTTTTTATTCATATAATACTACCTTCAATCCGTAGTATAAGAGTTAAATAATTGATTTAGATAAATTATAGAAGCTAGTTATGTTAGTTATTTTGTAATAAATATATGTTTATTTTTCTAAAGTACCTTATTTTATCATGATTACCATTGAATGATACTCATCTATACTATTTGATCAATCTTTTTTGTCAGTACCTTCAATAGCCTTTCGTGAACATTGCAATTTCCACCTCAATAAATTTTACTCAAACTCGTCCACGAATTTGATCATTAAGAATCATATTCATTCTAGTATGGTCTCACATCTATCTTAGCATTCTCATCTTAGCTACCTCTACTTTAGGTTAATATTATCCCTTTAAAGCCTAATATGAGAATAAAGTTTAGAATAATAAGAGTATAAAAATCTAGAGAGAATCACAATGAGGTTATAAGAAAGGAATTTAATTATTAAAATGTTCCAATAACAAGTTGTTATTTTCTATCCCGAAACTTGTCATGATTATGTTTTGCTACAAATAATGGTGGTAAGAGCTAAGATATGAAAATGGATAAAAAGAGATATGAAAGGGAAGAGGAGGATGAAGTGGGTGGGGTTGATGGAAATGGAAGGGGAAATGGTGAGTGCCATAGGGTGAGCCCCTTGCAATATGGTCCCTTTCTCCTTGTGTCTCCTCCAAGCTATTGAACACCAATATGACCTTCAATATTCAGATTCCCCTTTCTCCCCCCCCCCCCCCCCCCCCCCCCCCCCCCCCCCCCCCCCCCCCCCCCCCCCCCCCCC
>JANTPZ010008064.1:0-14828 GCA_025593235.1 Vachellia pachyceras | reverse complement strand
TAGTTTTCCCTGTTCTAAGCTGCTAGTACTTTGTATGTATATGTGTATGAGGCATCTGAGAGCAGAAAAATATTCGGTGGTTCAGTATATGTTAAGAACTCATAAAGCTATCTTTAGTTTGCTAAAGGAAACGAAGACTTGCTGTGTTATTCGTCAGATCAAAACAATAATTTTCTTCCCTAAATGCTTCAACCGATACACTTGATAAAATTGACGTGAATAATTATGTCATGAGCAGGTCATCTACTGGCAAGCACGCTCTTCCGTGGATATATAGCATATTAGTGATTCATGGTCACTACTTAATTTCTCAGGAAAATATGACACACATGCTTGATTCCTTGATCAAGGTATAATGGCAGAGATATACATTTCTCATTTAAATGCCTTGTCTCTGCCCTCACGTTTTGAATTCGTCAAGCTGTTGTTACAATATGAAAAAAGAAGAAAGTTTAATCACTCTCGGGAAATTGAAATAGCTTTTCACCTTTCAGATGGCTGGGTCTAGAGGATCTGTAGTTGAGACTTTGTTACAATTATCAGGTCGTCTGCAATTGGTGACAACACAGGTTTAATGTGCATCCCTCTAATTTATTTGGTCCAACTGTTAAAGCTATTTGGTGTCTAATGGCCTTATTTAAAATTCCTTCAGATTAACAAAGCTTCTAAAAATACAACTCGTTCAGTGAGAGATTCTCAAGTGGAAGAAAGCGAAGATGAGGACAAAGAGGATTATTTTGAAGAGGAAGGAGATGATGCATCTGAGATAAGCAGTGATGATGATGATGATGATGATGACAGCTAATTTGAATTTTGATGAGGTAATAAAAAAAAGGTTCTTGTAGTCTGCGCATGTTATGTAATAGCCTCATAGGTGAATTAGATGCTTTATTTATTGTCCCCCTGAGGGGCAGAGACAATTGTAATTTAATTGGGAGACTTGGGCTTTTTAATTTCGGCCCCTTGAAACGTTCCATGAGTCGGCTCTGTGAAACTGGGAGGATTTCCCCATCTTGTAGTGAGTTCGCTCTCGGAGAATTTTGGTCCCATTCAGAGCACAGATGTGTTAAATGTTACGGTCCATAAATTACGAGTATTGTTTTTCCCCTATAGGCTAAATTTAAAGGGGACTCGACATCCCTGTCTCGAGTACTGAAAATCTATGAATATAGCTCAAGCGTGTTTGTTATCATGCTAGACCTTGATTAATTTTTAACTTCTTACTCATCCAGCATAGATTGTTTTGTTTAGGTAGATCATGTGGATGTCTCAATTATGCAGCATTTATTTATTTTGCTATTATTAAGCTTTTTTGGTTAAGGACTGTTAAATTAGCTGAACTTTCAGGACATGGTTGGATATTCTAGTTAATGTTGATAGTATATAACCGTCAATTCACTTCTTTGAATTCTAAATGTAGTATCTATTTAACTTATTTGATTAAGGACGCAAGTTAAGATATTTAATATATCATACTTTTTTAAAACACTATATCATTCTTTAATTCATTCCTCATTCTCTTAATTGATTATTACATCTATAGGGGTAAATTTGAAAAAAATTGATAAAATTAGAAATAGGTTGTACATTTAAAATTAACATCAATTTCTTAATTAGGTTTTGAAAGGACTTATATATAGACAAAGTTATAATAAGTTGGACTATGTCAAATCATGAAACATATGGCTCTCTTTTTAAGACTGCATGATATACCAACATAAACGTATATATAGTTCACTCAATTTTGGAGTGAGGGATTTGTGTGGAATTAAATGTGATGCTAATTGTATTGTGTGCCCTTTGGCACTGTTTTTTTGACGTCTGTTTTATATATGCACAGACCTGTTATTACCTTGTTTTCAGTATTCTGAAATAGGAGTGAGAATTTCAGAATATATACATAGTTTCCAGTTTCCACATGCCCAAACCTTAAGAAAGGCAGAGATTTACAGAAGTCAATTTTTGTTGAAAACAAAGGCTTTGTATACGCCAATGTGGCTTCTATGTATATGAAATGGACCAATTAAAGGAATTCAGAATCTTTCTGTAATATAAGAATTAAGAACCTCATTCTTCTCCATTTTTACATGTGTGCCCCAATATCTCCAATTTAACCAAGTATTTGTATCCAAGTATCTGAACCAAAAAAAAAAGTCATCTCTTTACCAGCATAGCAGTTCTTGATTATCTGAAATTTAAATCACCCGATGCATTTGGATTTCCGTCACTAAACATAGATGTAATATTTGCATTGCCACTTTGGTAGTCTCCACTGTAGCATTCCGCACGACTGTGATAAGAGTGCCTTGTTGCTGATCTGACATATTCATATTCTGTGACATAATGTGATGGTCAGTATGTGTTATAGTAGCCGTGTGGCATCTACATTGAAGTGGACGACTCCTGTGAATATATTGTTCCATTATGGTACCTGTTCCAGCTTCCAACATGGTTGTCACCAAAATCTTATTTATGATGATGAATCACATTATTCACAAAAATATAGATAACACAGTTCATTCTTCAACTTCCATATAATATTTTTAGGAAATGTCACATGGTGATTATATTTCGGTGCCACAGTATATAAGGCTTATAGTAGTTGATGACAGATTGTCTTTTGCTTAAGCCTCTGCCCCAAGCGGAGGATCCTGGAATTTAGGTAGAATCATGCATTACAAAAAAATTATAGGACCACTTGGTGAGTTCACATTTAACACTTTCTCGATACATTATTCATTAGAAAGGAAAAAAATATCCTGTTAAAACTTAAAAGTGACATACCATACCAACACGCTTTGATCCTAATGGAAGGGATCTTGATGCTTAAGTTCAATTCAGTGTTAATGCATAACATATCACTAGGAGAGTTATTTTCAATTAGGTCCAACTTTGAATATAACCCAATCAAAAAATCATATAAAAAAAGTGACATAGTAGTACTAAGTTTATAAAAAACAGTAACATTATGAATCAAGAGAGTAAATACCATCATTAAACTATACTATTGTGAGTTACCAATGGTATCATTGAGTTATTATAAAGTGATCCCTTTCAAGGCTTAAAATAAAAGCAGAAGGAGCCATCTCCTTATCTTTCTCTTTCTGTCAAAAAAAAAAATGGTAGATTAACTGAGTGTAAATGTTCTTGTCTTTTTCAACAAGTATATTATTCAATATTTGAATTTGTGTTCTCCTCCCTAAGCGAATAAGACCACTTATCACTGAATTAGTTGCCATTTGGTATTATTTTTTTCTTGTGTGCATAAACTATACTATTCTTGAGGCATAATACGAGTCATTTTGATAATTTTCAGATTCAATGTATTACGCTTAACCCACATTTGCTTTCATTTGAAGTATATAGGGTGGATTGGGGCAGATGTGCACCTATATTTGGGCATTTATTTAGGGTTTAGGTTGGATTGGGGCAGATGTGCACCTATATTTGGGCATTTATTTAGGGTTTAGGGTGGATTGGGGCAGATGTGCAACCAATATTTGGGCATTTATTTAAGGACCAAATGAATTAGCATCTACTTAGACTAATGATAGAGTCAACCCTCTGATGATGATTTATCATAATGGTAGCTACGCACACTTGTCTCAAAGGAGTGATCTTCTCCCTAATTAAATGTGAGATATCTTTAAAAGATCTACAAAAATGAATTTGTCACACTGATGATAAATAAATCAATTAGCATCTTTTTATATGCGCTTGCACCATTTACTTCAGGCAATATGTTTGAAATATTATTGAGAAAGTGTGAAGCTCCTGAGTTAAGATTTTGGTGAATAAGTTTAAAAGGATCATTATTTCATGAAAAGTATATTAATTTCTCCTCATTGGTTATCCCAATGAAGCCAGAATGGGTTGAGAACTTAATCATGGCTTTTAATGGACCCGTTTTGGAATGTCATAGAGAAGTACTTTTACATAAATCGAGGCAAATATGTAAAGGAGATTATATGCTTGTTTGGGAACTTTGTTCCCCAAACGGTACATGTAAGTTGAGACAAAACCATCTCAAAATCCGTAAAAACCATCTTGAAATCCATAAAAACCATTTTAAAATCCATAAAACCATTTGAAATCCGTAAACTCATTTCTTCCAAATTAACTCATTTCTTCCAACAGAGTTCCTAAATACACACATTTCATTTTGTAGAAATACATTGTTGAATGTGCGTTTGAGCTCCTAGAAACTCCTCCAAACAGGGCCACTGAGTTGTAGCAATAAGTCAAAGTCTGTTGGTCTACCCAATTAAATATGCAGTTGACTTAGACTCGTTGCCTTGAACAGTAATCTCTTCAAACGTACAATATGGGGTCCAAAATTCAAGTGAGAGGGTTGGAATTTCTTCATCATCAAATCAGTTGAAATTTTCGTCAAAACCAAGGAAGAGTTGCTTGGAAAAAAACCCCCTGATCGTTATCAAATTTATTGTTTAAAAGAATATAAAAATTCATATCCCTAAGTAGGTGCAACTCATTTTTAACTACTTGCAACATTTATATATATACACATACCTTTAATTATGAACAAATATATTATCTATTTTACGCATGGCATATCTAAAGGATAGGTAAAACTTGGGTATTTAAAAAAATTCAGGTATTTTTGTATAATAATTTTTATAATGGGACTTTTTTTTTTACTAATTTTACGTTGAAAAAAACTTATCCTCATTTTCTTTAATATTGTCAAGGCTTCATAAAGCAAATATATATGAAGCAGAAAATTAAATGGTGTGACGTTTACACTAAATATCACAAAGCAATAATATAAAAGGTTCACAAAAAGATTGGGAGGTTGAAGCTTTGTGGAAATAATGGATGGCCGAAATATTGGTTATGAAGGTATTTTTATGTTTATGTGAATATATAATATAATACGTATCTTATAAGCTTGACTTCTTCCTTCTTCCTCTGTTTGCTTTCCATCGAACAGAGAGGTATATCTCATATATCAACTTCAATGCCAGCCTTGGTCTGAGTTTGCCAATTATTTATTGCATAGTTCACATTAATTAATCAATGGCGGAAATTACAATTTTAATGACAATTCCATCATATATCTCATACATTTATGAAAATCAACACTCAATATATAGGGTGTGTGTATATATGTACATATGGAGACACCTCAATTTTGGTATTAATTATTATGTGCAGATCCACTGAATAATATACATACAAGATGTTAAAAGGAGTACTGAATTAAGCAATAGACCCACTACGAATTGTTTATGTAGGTGGATTAAGGCCATATCTATATGACTTTTCTAAATGTCACTTATTGAGTGGATAATCCCATTGATTCCAGTAATATTCCCTTTTAATTTTTTTTGGGGGATAAAATTAAAGTGCAAAGAGAGCAGAGATTAAATGAAGTGGAGTGAAACTATTACTCTGGCATACATATGAATTGTTTCATATCTTTGTGCTCTAAATATTCAAAATGTTGTCATTTCGTTGAGTTTAGTTGTTCTCAGAGTTAACACATCTATACATCTACGAATTGTCAGCATAAATCCTGTCTTAATTATGTGAATACTCTCTTCAACCCTAAATTCTGGAGTTAGTTGAGGGGTTTTTTCTATTATTTAAAATTAATATCTCAATTAATTTTTTCCAAAATTTATAATTTTCTAAAAACTATTTCTATTAATTGCCATATTAAGGGAAGGTGGAAATTCATGGGGTTGCATGCAAATGATTGAGGAGTATTTTTTTTAAAAAAAATAACCCCCACTTTTTACAAATAACTAATCTAATTAACTTTCATGTTATTTATAAATTAGTTATTTATGATGTGGGATCAGAGATTAATTTAAAAAAAAATATTCGCCGTGGAACGTACTCGTAATAGCCAAAGACAGGGATTAATGATTTTGTTCATCTTTTCTCCCAACGAAATGAGTGTATTACAGGTGTAAGTGGATCAGATAAACACAACTGAAACAGCAAATCTGAAGTATATATTTCTTCAACTATATGTATATCAAACATATTATAATCCACATTCCAGATGTAACCTTATTATTAATATCATCAAACCCAGAGACAAACCCAAGCTTTTGATCAAATTACAAAGGACATCACCATATATAGCCTCGACCGATATCGCAGAACAGAAACCAACCAACACAAAGTGCAGTAGCAACAAACACACAAAGCCTTAATTAAGAGGCAGATTTAAGTAATTAATTAGTTGATTTAGTTGTATTCTGGGTGAGCCAAGAGGTAGGCCTCGATTGCCTTGAAGAGAGAATCGCCCTTGGCTTTGCCGGTCTTGAGTTCCTCCTCGCTGGGCTGAGCATCGCCTTTGGTAAAGTACTTCACACTGATCTTGGCCACCGTGCCTCCGTTTGGACCCTCCACCAGCTTCGTGTCCACCGATATCTTCTCCACCGTCTCCGGAAAATCGCTCGCTTCCACTATGCTGTAGCTGTACCCATAGCTTGCTTCCTCCACTGCTTCCACCTTGTGCAACACATGGTGGGTCTTCCCTCCTGCATACACACATACACACATATATTTGACAAGAAGAGAGCATGATATTTGATCTAACTGTAAATTAATGAAATTAATACACACACACCTTCCAGGATGGTGAGCTTCTTGACGGTGCCGGGGCCGCCGGTTCCCTCCACGTTTTGGACGCTCTGGATGGGTTCGGCGGCCTTAGGGATGAGGTCATCGGCATCTTTGGTGAAAGCTTTCCAAAGCTTAGCGGGAGGCAGCGTGGAGGTGTGCTCGTGCTCGTATGTGAAAACTCCCATCTTGATTCTGATCGATGAAAAACTTGAAAAAGAAGATATCAATCTATAGAAATTAAGAAGCAAGCTAAGTGTGTGCGTGTGTGTGTAGGAGGAGATGTGGATGGATGGGTGTGGTTTTGCAGGAGGGTGGAAGCTGCTATTTATAGCCAGCCACACTTCCTCACGATGAGTGTGCTTCATTCTTTTCCTCAAGTCAAGTGTGGCTCACTAATTGGACTGCTTTAATTTCAATATATTATTTCACTAATTATATTGTAACAACCATTAAAGATGCAGGAGAAATACTTAGACGCTCTTTGAGTACTACCTTGTTCGTTCTCATTCGAATGAAAGTGTTTTAATTGTTTTTTCTTAAAAGTCCTACAAAGATATATCTATTATAATGGATTACCAAGAGACAAACTATCAAAAGAAATTTATAGAATGTAATATTTAAAAAATAATTGAAATATTTTCATTAGAGAGTATCGATAACGTGGTACCTTTGGGGATAGCCGAGTCATTAATCAACTTTGTCTAAAAATGAAAAAAATTCTAAATTCATCCGTAGTTAATAATCATTTTTTAAGCCTCCGGATTTTGTTCTGGCCTGGCCTTCAGGGTGAACTGCAAAGGGATGCCACTTCTGGTTGTTGGTTAGGCTGATAGTTTCTGTGCTTGTCTCTCATTAAAAAAGTTATGAATTACACCATCAAATAAGTGATAACAGTTAAATTGTTCAAATTTTATATAGAAACTTGTAATAAAAAGTAAGAACCTTATATTGCTCCTGGGAGTTATCTGCTGATAAAGATAAGAGGGAATAGCTCCTTATAAAATCTAAATAACTGAAATACGTGGATGAAAAAATTTATTAAATACAATAAATGTGTAAAAAATAAGGCTTATTTTTTAAAAAAATTATTTATGAAGAGAATAAATGATTAGATAATTAATGAGTAAGGTTAACATAATGAAGGAAAACAATTGAAAAATGATATTCAAAATTTTGTATGGTGTCTTCTTCTCCTTGGTTTTTAAGTATTGGTGACATTAGAGGAAGACTTGGATGACCTGATGATCTCAAAGAAAATGGATGAATTAGTCAAAGAAGGCGGGTTTGAAAAAGCATGGCATCTTCTAGAGAACGTACCTAAAATTAAACTTCATAGTTGTGTCAATGAAAAATAAGTCTACCTTTAAAATCCAATTATGTTTTTTATTAAGAATCACAAGAGTATATATTTGCTCAAATTATTATCAAGATGTAAGAAAATGAGGTGAATAGGAAAGGCCAGAAAATATCCTTTTTTAAGGGATAATCGGCGATAAATGCCCAATTACCAAATTAATTGTATAGTGAAATCTTTCACGATATATAATTGAGGTTCCATATTATGTAACTGGTTTTTTGACAATATACAACTTAGGTTCTACAGTATGCAAGTGAATTTCTACAAAAGTACAAAATGATTAATATGCAAATACAAGTGAACTTTTACATAATACAACGTAACAGACCTTTCACAAATATAATTGAGATTCTACCGTATAAAAATGAGGTTTAGATAGACCAAAAAAAAAAAATAGTGCCCCCAATTCCCCCATTTTTTAATGTTTAGATAAACCGAACAAATAATTTAATTTCATAATAGTACTTCTGTAGAAAAGATGTGGGGTTTGGGACAATTTTGTAAATTTTATAATTCATTTTTTTCTACCCTGGAAGAGGAAGTTTTGGAGAGAAAAATATGAGCATCATGCCTCTTTTTCTCTCCCCTTTTATATTTGTTATTTTATAGTTTTATTTTCTTTATTATTTTTTAAATGTATTTAAAGTTTAAATCCTAACCTCTACCCACAGTCCCACACCGTATTTAACTTCCATATTTATCATTTGAATTAGCCTTTAATGGCATTTCCTTACATTCTAGCTCCATTAAATAAAGTTGTCTGGCTAGGTGCATTTTTATAAAACTATATTAGGTGTATTTATAATTTTGAATTATAAAAAACTGAAATTCAATTCACAAAAGACTTTGATAGCATTCAGCCATTCGTTATTTTCAAAATTCATCATCTTATTACCAAAGTGTACAGTATTTTATTAATAGCACCCTCATTCTTTATTACTTCTTGTACGTCCTTTTCCCAACCTTGACGCATAAAGATAAAGTGTACTGAACCCTTGTGAAATCAATCCTCTATTTTATCATAAATATACGAACCATATAACTACTTTATAAAAATTAATTAAATTTATTATTTATAAAAAAATGCATGCTGATTTTTTTAAGGTATCTGTTTTCGTTATTTGTACATAAATTGCTCTCTTCCCTAGAGGTGAGCCATCAAAGGCGCAAGCCCAGCAAAAAATAAATAAATTTAAAATATAAAATAAATTGAGTTTTTATACTTAATATTAAAAGAAAATATCTCTAGTAAGATGGGAATAGCACATGGACTTGTTTGTTCGCGGTCATTTAAACATTGAATTTGAATGATAATATATTTATATATATGTATAGCATTTAATATAGATATTTTAGTGATGCCATCCTATCTTATGACGAATAAGGGAATTTTTTTTTTTCAAATCATAGGGCAGTTAAGATTTCATGGCTGAAAAAAACTCAATGATGTCATGCGTGTTTGGGAAGTAATTCCCAATCACGTTGCACATAAATCGAGATAAAATTCTTTTTATATACTTACCTTAAAATCCGTAAAATCATTGTTTTAACGAATTCCCAAATACGCAACACTAAATGATAACTCATCCGTAGCCTTGATAATTCAAAATGAGTTGTTTAAATTAGCCCATAAGCAACATCATTTCATTTGACTTCATCGATCATCTCTTTGCTTTTGTTATATTTTCTTTCTCCACAAGCTAAGGCTGTAAATCCATGTAAAATAATGCACACAATCAACCAGTTTGTTCATATCTATATATACCCCTCTCGCTTTCCCAGATTAGATGAGAGATTTATTTTGATTTAAATATGAGATGTCAATACGTTTTATATCTAAAATTTTATTTTTTTTGTTCAAAGTTATCCTTATTATACTGCACCTAATAAAAAGATTTCTTTCAATACATTATAGAAAACTCATATATATTGATTGTAAATAATATATTTAATTATTTTTTTTAAATACCATATTATCAAATAAGTTTTATAAGTATTAAAAAGCAGAGGTAGGACTCATAAATCAAACCGAAAGCGAGGCAAATTTTTTATGGATCCGATAAATCGTAAGAGATTGAGTGAAAAGAGGTGTGAACAAAAGACTATGAATGATGTGAAATGGATGCATGCATGTGATTGTATAAGAATGAAATTAATTAAGGATTGCCACCTACCTACCTACCTATGCCTTTATTAATTTGGCTTTCATATATCCATCCACATTCCTTCCATTATTCTGCAACCTGTTCCTTTATCATTGTTTATGTTTCTGGAAGTTCATGCTTGGATACTAAATTTATAACATGACAACCTTTTTTGAGCAACTTTTAAGGCATGCTTCATATACTTTTGATTTTAAATCGCAAGGAAGTTTATGTATAAGTTTCCTTAAAGAATTAAATATCCATGACAATCAACTTATTTAGATTTATACATACAATGACTACTTCTTGTTTTAACACTTTATCTGATATTTGATATTATTGGGTCCAATTTAAGTATTATTGCACCCAAAGAATACCGCTCTGAGGAAAATTTTTTTTCTATGACAACTGATTTTTAAACATCAAAATATTCATAGAAAAGAAGAAGAAAAAGAAGGGAAATATTCCAAACTCTATAATTAATGATATCAGTTTTACAATTCTATGTATTTTAATTAATCAGCGGTGGCAGACACATTGATCGAACCTGTACGTGATCATCTTTTTTGTTAATTTATTATATTGTTTAACTTTATGTCACTGTCTGAGTAGTAGTAATTGAGGTTTCAATTTTGAGATGCTACAGATGGAGAGAGTACAGGTGAAGGATGAATAAGACGAATCTTGACACGTGGACTTATATTAAGCAAAATCAACAAAATAAAAGCCACACTTCACTAAAATATCAGCCCTCCTAATAATGACACCATCAGAAAATTCCTAAACATAATCCAATTCCTTAATGAATTGGAAGAAACACAATCAAAGATGAGATTAAAAAAACCGTAATCGATAAGCTAATTAACCTGATGGTGGGGCCCATATATGGAGATTTGTCACTTTGCACCACCACATACGGGGGCATACTTATTAAAATTAAGGTTCTTAATTAAGGGGACCTCAATTTTATTATCTTCACATTCATTGTAGTGTCTGAGAATTCAATTGCAAGAGGAAATAGCCGAGACGTAGGCCTCATATATATGCTGAATGCCAATGAGCTACTTGCAAATTACTTTCTTAAAGAATGCCACATTTTCCTGTTTTGAAGTTAATTTTTTCGTAATAGTTACGTATTATAGATGAGGCAAGGAAGGTTATATCTAGGAACTGGCATTATGTTTCAGCACATCTTAAGAGAGGAAAATGTTGCAGCGGACCATCTAGCGAATTTGGCGCACGATTTATTAGGAAACTTTTGCTTTTTTATCAACCACTGACTTTCTTACGGTCGGTGGAGATTGATGATGGTGTTTTACTCTCTTGATTGTTGTACTGTTTTTAGTCATTAATGATTTTAAGGTTTATTAAAAAAACTATGTATTCCAAATCCCGGCCACGTATTGCTGTAATTTTATTTTTTTATTTCAATACTTCACTTTTCAGTTAAAGTATATAATTGATCCTTGTATTAAATTTAGTGTTTTCAGTAAAAGGAGTGTATTTTTAGTTACTTAATTTTAATGTTGTTAATTTTATTTAAAGAAAAATGTTAATTGAGTAAATCTGAATAGTTAGTCTGCAATTAAATGTTAAAAAAGCAGGCTAAAATTTGCTTTGTCATTGATTCCACGAACCAACCAACCGGGTGTACTCTTGTTCAAACTTAAAACATTTACTATATATTTCTTAAGGAAGAGGACGACATACACACACACACATATCAATTCCCTAGACATTACAAAAGACAGACACAAAAGAGAATCAGAAGAAACCCGACAAATTGACGATGAACTCATAAACTTTCTTAAATATACTGAAGCTGTTGCTTGTGACGAAGGCTTTTATTTATAGCGATGATCATATTACTCCTATTTCACTATTCAGTTGTAAGAAGGATTGGCCAAGACGTAAGCCTCCACGGCCTTGAAGAGTCCCTCTCCCTTCTGCTTCCCAATCTTGAGCTCTTCCTCGCTTGGCTTGGCGTCTCCCTTTGTGACATAGTGAACGGTCACCTTCACGACGGATCCGCCACTTGGGGCGGCAGCCAAACTGGTCTCGACGGCGATCTTCTCCAAAGTCTCAGGGAAAGTGTCGCTCTCCACTGAGGTGTAGTTGTACACAAGGTTGTCCTTGTCCACTGCTTCCACCCTGTGCTTCTCGTAGTGCAATTGTCCGCCTGTGCGCACACATATTCTCAAACTCATTCAAACTTGTTAATTATATTATGGAGCGACATATATAAAAACAGAAAAGGAGAAAAGGGACCTTGGAGGTAGTTGATCTTCTTGATGGTTCCAGGGGCGCCAGTTCCTTGGAGGATCTTAACGCTCTGGACGGCATCAACAGCCTTAGGGATGAGGCTGTCGCCATCGGAGACAAGAGCCTTGTAGAGTGTGGTCGGAGCAACGGCGGAGATGTTCTCTTGGGAGAAAGTGAAAACGCCCATAATTTATGGAGATGACAATATAATGGTGGGAAGGTGGCACTGGCTGCTAGATTTTGGTTATTAGATAGAAGAGTGGATGTGGTTGGTTCTTCAGACAAGACATGGTCTATATTTATATAGGGACTTGTTGTGCTATTGCCGAGGTTAGGTGATGGGTGAAGGTTCGTTCATTAATTGAGGTTGCTGATGGGTTTGAGATGATTTGTCAGAAATGGCGGGTTCGGGTTTTGCGAGACAAGTGATGTAATGTAGTATGAAAGCTTACTGTTGGTGTCTCACAGGTCACAACACATGATCGTTTGAATTCGTATGGGTGTAATCATTTACTGGGCCATCAACAACTCAAGGCTGCTCTTGGTCAGCATTATTAATTAATGCCTACGGAACACCACCGTCGTTAGTCTACACTGCAAGAGTTTCACCTCCTTCAATTTAAAGCTATAGCAAATTCTGTAGAATTATCACAAAATAATAGTACCAATTAAGACGCCAGTAATATTTTTCAACTCGTGAAAAGGAGGCAATTGATTTTTCGAGTAGCTGAAGTGGTCGGTTGTCATAGACGACGGATTGGGGGTTTTGTGAGCATTACATACATACGATTCTTGATCATTTCATGATTTTAATTTCTATTTTATGCATTTTCATTTAATGAAGTGCATGTAAAATGAATAAACATTCACACCATCATGACTCACACCATGATCCAAGGAAAATTAATGAGGGAAATAACAATTACCACAGTGAAAATTAATGAATAAACATTCACACCATCATGAATCACTTTTAATTGCTTGTTTCTTTTCTGTTTATTGTCTTTATGTTATTTGTTTGGTTTTGTTTTTTTCGAAAACTCTGTAAGTTCGGTTAATTTCAATTTAATGTTTCTTTGCTGGCAAAAAAACATGACCACAGTGAAGAAATTCAAAAACTTACTGCCGGTTCAACAGTCTAGCCAGTTCTTAAAATATGGGGGCACATTTGGAAGCATATTGTCATGTTAGTTCCAATAATTTCTCTGGATGGACAATTATATTATTACATCATCAAATGGATTAATCTAAATTAATGAAGCCTAAGACCGCATCAGCATTCCAGAGCAGCCAATATCTATAACGCATACACTCCTTTTACCATGATAAAATGTGAATTCTGGGATTTATTCCCTTTCCCCTTAACATGGTGAGACAATATGAATATATTTCATATGATATTTCCTTGGTTATAGTGTGGCATCGGTCCATGGCTTCCATGTTCATCTTTATCAAATTGAATCTTCTCTCTTACCACTTCAAAGCCACAAAATGAGGGGATGAATCCGCTCAAAACCATTCTAAACTACTGAATTAAAGTTCATTTATTAAAAAAAAACGAAATGAATTATATTGGATTATTCAATACTTAATTCAACCAGGTAGTAACGATATAAAAAGTAGTTCTTCCACCTTTGCATTATTGCACAAATAGTTACACATACATTACCGATGCATGCATACAATACAACATAATACATACACATATATAACGATCTCAACTACTACTTTTATATCCCCTAGCAACCACTACTTTATCGCGATTGAATAAACTCCTCCCTCATGCTCCTAATCGCAAACTAGCCAACAATTACTGCCATAAGTTAATCATCAAGAATAGTGGAACTCAACAGCCCTTGGACGAATTCAAACCTCCGAGCCTTCTCTATTTTATCCTCCTCTGACAATTGCGACTCTTGCGGTTTTCTGTAAAGAAACACTTCAGAGTTAGAAAGTAGAAGTTATAGATGAGCTCTGAAAGACTGACAGAAAGAAATAGTTGTGCGTATAAGAGTTACGGGAAGCTGAAATGCTTGGCATGACAACACATGTCATCAAACAAGAAACCAACACTAATACTAGTAGGCTGAACCACCCAAAACACTGATTAGGTCACATCTTTAACTTCAGCAAAACAGAGTCGCAAAGGGTTTTGCCATATGCAAAATCTAACACATAAAGCACATGAACATTCATCCAATTCTGAGACTTCCATATCAACCACTGCAGATACAAGTTTCCGCTCACTTTTTAAAACAGGAAGAAGCTTAATCGAACCAAAAATATATCATGATTCCTACCTTTTCAACAAATCATTTGAGACATCCTTTACAGGTGTAGGTTTAACTGAAGGATTTGACATTAAACACAGCGATTCATCAGCAACAACTGAGTTATGGATAAACGACGACAGCAGAGGATCAGGTGTAGAGTTGGAGGGGGCTACATATGAAGAACCTCCAAAA
>JANTPZ010008062.1:0-13696 GCA_025593235.1 Vachellia pachyceras | reverse complement strand
TCACGTCTACGCCCACATCCAGGGTCATAATTATAACTATTCATTACTATATTCACTTCTGGGGATGAAGTTGAGTCAGTTGGATGGGATTCATGATTGTTCAATGAAAAACTTATTGTTTTGCTTAGCCACAGAGAGATAAGAAATTAATTAAGCATATTTCTTGAAACCTCTTTCACAATATTGCTACTTCAGGAGCAATTCGGATGAGCCTTTTGGAAGGTAACAATCTTCAAATGGTCATATATTTCCTTCACATTGATTCAAAGAACAAGTGGATCTT
This sequence comes from Vachellia pachyceras, assembly GCA_025593235.1. Taxonomy (NCBI): domain Eukaryota; kingdom Viridiplantae; phylum Streptophyta; class Magnoliopsida; order Fabales; family Fabaceae; genus Vachellia; species Vachellia pachyceras. The sequence continues at coordinate 13,413 of JANTPZ010008062.1, read as the reverse complement.
TATAGCCAAATATTTGATTGAGACTTTTATGGTAGCAAAACATAAATCATATATTGAAAATGAATATGTTTTTCCAGTAATATCAAGAGTCACAAACTTAAATTTACTAATCATAGTTCAGATTAAGGTAAGAAAAGAAATTCTGAAAATATAAAATGCAATATAACAATACAGAAAATTATGTTTGACAATTAACATCATGCCTTCATAACAATTAAAACTTCATGGCTTTGAACCATTTTTATTCTCGTGACTTCAAGTCATTGAATCATATTAGGATAAGAAATTAATGTCATATAATTTCATAATAGAAAATCAAGGCTATACAGCTTCTAACCATTTAATAATATAAAGAATAAAAGTTATATAGCTTCTAGCTATATAATCTCATAATAGAAAATTAAGATTATATGGCTTCTGGCCATATATCATGGAATTAAAGGAATTTGGCTTATGGCCATAAAATCTCAAAATTGGATACTTAAAGAAATATGTCATCCAACCATATTATATCAAAATCAGAAATAAAAGAAATATGAGTTATGATCATATAATTTATAAATATAAAATCAGAGGTGTATGGCTTCTGACCAAATTGATAATAACAATATAAATAATATATATATAAACCTATGAATGAGATTATAATAAGAAATAAATAATAATATCTAATCTAAATCATGGAACCTGACATTTAAAACAAGAAAATTAAAACTTTATGGCTTCAGGCCATTAATGCCAAAATGGGTAATTAAATTATATCGCTTCTAACCATATAATTTTTATAACAGATAATTAAGACTGAATGGCTTTTGGCCATTTAATAAAGTATAAAATAAAAAATTTATGCTTTTTGACCTTTTATCTTCAGGATAAAATTGTATATGGCTTCTGGCCACAATATAGAATATAAAATGTATATGACTTCTGGTCATATACCTTAGAAGAAAATGAATATGACTTCTGACCATATTAAAAGAAATATGAACAATCAAATAAATATGGCTTCTGGCCATATTAAGAGAAATATGACTTCAGATCATATAATTTCTTAATATAAAATCAGATATATGTAAGGCTTCTAGCCATATAAATAATATATATATATAAAACTTGCAAATGAAATTATAATAATAAAAACAATAATAATCTCCAATCTAAGTCATGGAACCTGATGTTTAAAACAATCGGTAAAAGATTCCCTTTAATTCTATATAGTGGTAAATATTGTACCAGATAGATCGATATTTAAACAAAGGTACAGTAAAAGAAAGTAGATGAAATCATTAAGGTACTTTGGGGGAATCATACCTTTTGTCAAAGCAATCGTGTTGATAACGTGTTGTAAATTAAGGGTAAATAAACAAGAGAAGAGAAACTTAATTAGAGAGGAATGAGAAAGTTTTGCGAGAAATTCTATTCACTTTTGTATATCAAGTATGTCATGTACAAAGCCCTATTTATAGGCATTTAAGCATGACCTCCAAGGGTCATGAGCAATGAATAATACAATCAATTTGAATGAATATACATTGTGACTCTTTGTACATACATTGTTATACTTTGTACAATGAATACCTCTTTAGTTTCTCAACAATAATTCATGTATTGTATTTATGATTTAGGAAATCAAGAGTTATGGACATCCATTCTTGTAATGTATTTATAACATGAATCAATATTTAGAAGACAACCGCACATTACACGTATTAACTAACGACCTACAGTACATTAATGCATTCTAGCTAGTTTGATTAAGAGCTTGTTTGAATGTAAGGTTGAAAATGGCTTTTAAAGATTTCGAGGCAAAACCTAAGTTTTGGAGAATAGATTTTGGAAAGTAGCTTTTATAGATTTCGAGGCAAAACTTAGGTTTTGAAAAGTGGTTTATGTTTGGGAAGTTATTAGCTTTTACGGATTCTAAGGTAAAAAATTGGGTAGGAAAGAGAAAAGTAAGGAAGAGAAAGAGAGAGAAAGTAGGAAAGAGAAAACCTAGGTTTCAAACTGAGGTTTTGTAATCAAAATAGCTTTTAGGAAAAAAATGTTTGCTTAGACAAAACCTCGGTTTTGAGATAAAAATTAGGTTTTGAAACCAAACCTAAGTTTTAAAAGTGGTTGCCAAACAAGCCCTAAGAATGTGCATATTTGGGAAGAACTTCTTACAAAAAATATACGCAAGTCAAGATAAAACCATCTCGAAATTCATAAAAACCATCTCAAAATCCGTAAATTCTTTTCGAAATCTGTAAACTCATTTCTCCCAACGGTTTCCCAAACATATACAATATTAGTTAAGGGAGCGGACTTCCATATATTTCGTAGAAATGGGAAAAAATAAATTACAATGATTGATAACAATTTGCTGCATCCACTCCAGAGAAACATGAAATTACGGGGTAGTTTATCATGGAATCATCGATGGAATCTTAGGTTTGTCATGAACAAACAAGAAATAGAATCACCGATAGAATTTGTTTTGTCGCTTAAGTTATCTTCACAGTTTTGTTACAGAAGGAATGAAAATTATGGACGAAAAATTCTGTCAATAATTCACCCGTAGAATTTTCTGAAATTCCATCAGAAATTTTATTTTATATATAATATATTTTTGATTGGATATTAATTTTTATATATTTATATGATTATTAATTTCATAATTTTCATTTTTAAAAAGTTTATTGCTTTTGATAAAAAATTTATTTAAAAAATAAATATTAAATTTTAGCCACATAATTACAGATGGAATTTGCCACAAAAATAATTGATGAAAAATTACATGGATAAAAATCTATCACAGAAATTACTGGTGGAACAATTTCGTGACTAATTCTGTAGCCAAAAATATTTCATATAAAATTAAGACTGAATTAGTGACTGGAATGTTTTTCCATGGAAAATTCCTGTTGGAAATTCCATATCAAGAAATTCTGTCGGGCTGCCGATAGGAAAAATCTTGTGACTAATTTCGGTGTATCCTTAATGACCGTATTGATTGAGAGGACCAAAGAATGATATCGATCATTTTCTTCTGAAAGTCTTTAGATATGACTCTATATTCTCTTCTTCACCCAACAATTGAGTGATGAATCACACGTGCACCCCCATGTAATTATCATATACAGAGTGTGTGTTTGGAAATCCGTCGGGAGAAAGTAATTTACAAATTCCAAGAAGAATTTACTAAATCCAAAAAGAATTTATGGATTTCAAGATGGTTTTGTCTTAACTTGTACATACACCGTTGGAAAAAAGTTATTCCCAAACATACATATAGTAGTACAGCCAGCAATATCGTACTATTTGAATTGAAAGTATCTACTAACTAGTTAACATTTTATTTAAAAAATTAAATGAATTATTTAATTATAACATATATTCTAAAATATTCATGTGGATCATGAAAATATACATCCATCGATTAGTCATCAAAATTTGTTTGAAAAAATAATAAATATATAATTAATTTCTTTTATTTCTTAAAAAATTAATTGACCAAATACTGGGAGTGTATATTGTATACAAGAAGCTCAACAACTAATCTTACCGCCATGAAGAAAACTAGTATGGTTACAGTAGTCACACTTCCCTTTTCATTCTCTTTCGATGACTACATCATTTTGGTTCCATGGTTTCTTTCCCTTGACTTGTGCCATGAGGTGGAAATATTGAGCTTATTTGGTATTTCGTTAGAAAAATCCAAAAGCCCTGCAATAATGTTTTTGGGTAAAATGAGGTAATCTCTTTCACGTATTTTCTCAACTTACGTAAAAACAATTCTACACCGCGTTTTCAAACGGACACATTCTCTCCATAAACTTTGAGTGTGGAAGTACGGGTGTTGTACACATCAAACATGTGTGAAGCAGCAAGAAACATTTTCTACTAAATATATTTGTAAATTTTCTTCGTGATCGTACAAATTTAGTTTTAATTTGTTATTTATTGACTTTTATCTCTTATATTATATTCGGTATTAAATAGGGATTAAATTTGGAAGTTCTTAAATTTTAATAGTTGACTTTTACCTCTTGTACTAAAGTTTATCCATGCTGTACTTTGATAGCTAGAGTAATTCAAGTGTTTATTGTATTTGGATCAATTTCATTAATACAATCTCAATTTCCTATTTTGTGCTATGTTTATTAGTCTTTAAATTTCTTTTTTAAGTGTTAATGATCTGAAGCCTCTTTTGAATTAATCTTTTACTAAAATTGGTATAAACAACTATCTAAGTCCTAAATGTGAGCATATGAAAGACTAAACCCTCACACTTCGTAAACCCAACCTGATAGATATTGATTTTCATTTCTGAGGTTAACATAATGGTTGATCTTTAAGATTACCCTAATTTTAATTCCTTAAGTTTAAGATCAATAGTTTTAATTCTTCAAATTTCATTTTATTTAATTTCATTTTATTTAATATATTAATTTATATGATTTAATAAAAGTTTGGACTGTTGGCCAAAAAAAAAAAAGTTTTGACTACTTTACCTCTACATCCTCATATCCTTTGTTCTAATTAGTGCCACCCTCTGTTTCTTCTATAGGGATGAAAATAACTAATTTTAAATTTTAGGGATTAATGCTAAAATAGAATAATTTAGAGCAAAGAATGTATTAATCTTTATTTTCAAAAGGTCAAACTTCCGAGGCGGCAAAGATGCACCATGGGCATCACAAGCCCGTTTTAGCTCAAGAAGATGTCAAGACTTCAATTCACCATAACCAAGCCTCCTTATCGCCAGTCTTCTTTATCATCCCCTGCTCATCTTTCTCCTCCTTCTCCTTCTCAAAATTCCCAAATCTCACATGAACCCAGCCACCGCCTTCTTCATCCTCGCCTTCTCTGTTCTAATCAGTACCACCCTCTGTCATGCGAACCCGAAATTCCAAGCCTGTGAACCCCAAACCTGTGGGAACGGCCAGAACGTAACCTATCCCTTCTATATCAAAGGTAAACACGAGCGCTTCTGCGGATTCCGTCATTTTGGCCTTCTCTGTGCTTCCAATGGCTTCCCAATGCTCAATCTCTCCAATACTTTCTACATGGTCGATGAAATTTTCTACCATAATCTCTCTCTTCGACTCACCAACCCCTACTTCCCAAACTCCAATTCCACCAATTGTCTCTCTCCCTCCACCAACCTCACTCTCGGCTACAGGTTTACTTTCGCCCCGAACCAGAAGGAGGTGGTGCTGTTTTTTGATTGCGACACGCCGTCGCTGCTGGAGGAGATGAGGGAGAACGAATGGGGGTGCTATGAAGGGAACAGGACGAGGTCGGTGTTGGGTGTGGCCGCGCATGGTGAAGAGAAGAAGCTGAAGTATGCGAAGGATAACTGCGGGCATGGGGGTGGTGGGGGAAAGATGACGACGGTGGTGGAGAATGTGGGAGGAGGGATAAGAGAGGCCTTGGGAAGAGGCTCCCTGTTGAAGGTGGTCAATTGGACGGCGAGCGAGTGCGATAAATGCAAGAGCAGTGGAGGCAGGTGTGGCTTCCTCGACACAGATGGGTATGGCTTCCGGTGCTTCTGCCGCGACCTCGACCGCGACCGGTTTGTGAATTGTCCTTCTGGTTCGTCTCTCTCTCTCTCTATCTCTCTCTTCACTGCCATATCTTTTCGCTAAAAGCTTAGCTTATCTCCCACGTGGAGATTCGAACATTCGTTTTGAACTGACCTCGGTTAGTCATGCTGGCGTGAGAGCTAGCGCCGAACACCGTTTGTCCTTCCCTGCTTTGGATTTAGAGGATGAAGAAAAGCCTTTTAAGCGTGTGTTTAGAAAATTTGCGCTAAGGGATTTCAAGATAACTTTATAAATTTTAAAGTGATTTTTATAAATTTTAAGATAATTTTTATTTTAACCTAAAAGTTAAGTCCAACAAATACTAAAGTAGTGTTGTATTTTTTATCATCGGTCCTGTCCCCCTGCTGGGAAGATTTTTAATTTAAAAAAAAAAAAGGTTCTTTTTTGATTAAGCTGAGCAACTCGAAAGCTAAGAAAGAGTGGTGGAACTCAAAATTGGCTGACCAAGTGGTTGGATATTGGTCGAAATTAGTGATTCGAAAAAAAATGCGGTTTTAGATTGGGGGATATCATGAAGAAAAAGAAATAATTTAAAAAATTATGGGATATAATTGATGATTATCGAAATATTTTCATTGAGCACAATGATATGCCTATAAAGTATTTCTATATGGAGTTGAATTTATCCCATGTAAATGGAGATCCACGGTCAATATTACGACCGTTATGGCGTTGGCTAATGATCATAACGATAAATGGTTGTTGTTTTAGGAATAATCAATGGGTCAACGTCGTTGATGTAGCACACCATGACTTCTTTTTTGGTTGCGTCTAAGGTGCCTAAAGTATACTATAGTTTATTTAGCACCCTTCATTAATTTTTTAGGAAAGTCTAGCATCTAAAATATTTTGTGATTCAAACATGGGTTTGATTCACACTCCATGTTCTGAGAAATATTTACCATCCGAAAAGAGGAAAAAACGGAATCTTTGTTCTAAAGTATTTTTCAAGATGTGTTTAATGCCTTCAAATATTTTGTAGTACATTTTTCTTAAAATATTAATTTTTCAGGATAAGCTTTTTAACTTTCAAAAAATTCATCAAACTCGTTCAATTCTTTAAAGTATTTTCTGGCTACATTCAACATGATAGAGCAATTCTTCGATGTAATTTTGCCTTAAATTATTTTCTGATTTAATTTGTTAAATAGCTCATCTTACATCTCTCAATACGGGCGCAGAATGATCATTCATTTACCTTTTTTATCACTCATTTTATGTTTGGCATCTCAAAATATGTACCTAGGGTATTCAACACACCAAAGAAATATTTTAAAGTGTTGGATGAACTAAAAATTTTTTTATGGCACTGAAACATTTGTAAAAAAATATTTCAAGGTATTAGATGAAAAGAATTCTTATTATGCACGTCTTTATTGTTTAACCTGAATTTTAATCATGCCCCATGATTTTTTTCCTTTTTATTAGCCCTTATAGTTTTTATCTATTTTAAATCAGACACCTAAAGTTTTTTTTATCAAGTTTTTAAAGTTTCATATGATTTTTAGTTTAGTTAGTTTTCTTTTTCTTTTTATTAGTTACATAAGACAATAAGGATATGATAGAAAATTAAGTAAAATTATAAAACTGTAGGGTAGGGTCTGATTAAAATGAGTGAGGCTGTAAAGAATCTGATACAAAAATACAGGGATTTTATTAGAAATACGTAGAAATAATAAGGACTTGTAGATTAATTATATTCTTTAATTATTTTTATTTTTGGTTTTTTAAACATCATTTATGTTGAAGTAACATGCATAGGGAGGAAAAATGTTCATTGTGCCGGTAGATATAAACTCTATATATATAAATAATCTTTAAAAAATAATTCTAAATGATTTTTTTTAATGAGAGAAAGCACATGATGCTTTTTAATTAAAGGCATTTCTTGCTGTGTTCTTATTGCAAAGTCAATATTGCTACATTTTAAAACTTTTAAGAATAACATTGAATCTTAAAAAAACCTTTTGGAAAATCAAAGAATATTGTTTGTTGGTGAAAACATACCTAACAAATTTGTAACTTAACTCCTTAAAAATGTGGCATGGTTTAAAAATGTTGCCTACGACAAGTATATAAGAATTCTAACTGCAAAATTTGCAACTAAATGAAAAGGCAAACTGTTACAATTTTAATATTTTATATTTGTTGAATTAATACTGATGATATTGTTATGATAGCAGTATGGAGGCTTTAGGCATAAGAGTAATAATTTCAATATTTTATATTTGTAACTTCAGGTGCACGCAAACGGGATTGGAAGCTGGTAATGGGATTAGGTAATGTACCTTCTTCCTAACTTGTATAAGTTCCTCTCCATTAGGATCATCATGTTTGATAGCCTTAAAGCCTGGTTTTTAAAAGAAATGCAAGGGGAGATGCAGTGTGATTAAAATGCTTGTTCGGAAATACCATTTCTCAAACGGTGCATACATTTCAATATAAAACCATCTCGAAATATGTAAAAATCATCTTAAAATTCATTAAAACCATCTTGAAATCCGTAAAATATCTCGAAATCTGTAAACTCATTTCTTCCAACGGATTTCCCAAACACACACAAAGTCATTGTCAACATGATTTTCATAGAATAGTGTGATTGTTTTTGTTAAGTATGTTTACATTGGAGGCAATCTTCTTTAGAATAGTGTTAGACATTAAATATATATATCTTTCAATATATATAGACTCGAAACCATGCTTCACCATGTTAGGCAGCATATGATTACGTACGGTTTTTGACCAAGATCTGTACAATTGTTTGCAATCCAGTGGTTCTTGTAAAGCCTTCAACGACAATTTCTCAATTCCTGCGAGCTCTCCTCTGATTATTTCTTCTGATATTAGATACACCATAACCCTCTTTAAATGCGACCACAAACTCAATTTCCTCAACCCAGCTGGTTTTATTAAGCATCATTGTGCGAACTTCGATTAAAAAAACGAAAAAACTCTTGTACTCCCGAAAAAAAAAGACCTGCCTGATAGCACAGACTTCCAATCGTTCTTATCTGCTCCAATGGCTCTGGACATAAAATTATCTGATGCTTGTCATAAGTGTCAAAACAGCAGAGCCCAGTGTCAACTTGACGGAAAGAATAACTTATTCTACTGCGATGTTGAAGGTATATTCTTTACAAATGATAATTTTTTTAAAATGTTGTTTTGTCGAAACAAATATGTGACTTGATAATTTATGTCTTCAGTTTACTGACATTCACTTTTTGCTTCGGAGTTCAAGTGATTTTTCTTGTTTTCTACTGCAAAACTTCACCTAGCTTGCAATGTTTCATGTGTTTGCAGTTGAGATGGGTTTTAGAAAATAATCAAATATTATTTATCGATTTTTTGCTACATATAAAAATAGAATCTTTTTCCAAAGGTTAAATAATTATTTTAATGTTAACTTCACCTTAATCCTTCATGTGATTGCAGGGCATAAGGGTAAGATTTTTAAGGTGTTACTTGGACTAAATAATCATTTAATTCATTTCATGTTTATGACTTTCAAATTTAAAACTTACATAGTCACATCATCGATTTAGATCTCTCATCCCCCCTCCAAAAAAAAACAAGTAAAAACTTTTACGTTTTGGTTAAGTCGTAAAAACAAGTAATCCGTCAAATCAGTTTACCACTTTCAGATATAAATGTAGCTGAAAAAGTTCTTGCAAAACTATCGGATAGCAAATCCGTATTCATGCTACTCAGTAATGCCCTAAAATTTTGCCTAATCTCACTTGCCCTAATCTTATTGATCACAGTTTCAGCAGCTGCAATACTTGGAGCTTTTGCTCTTATAATCCACAGGTTTAGAAGGACGTTATTTTGGAAAAACAAATCTAAAGCTCATCAGGATTTTGAAGCATTTCTAAAGAGCCACGGATCGCTTGTGGCAAAAAGGTATAGCTACTCGGAGATAAAGAAAATGACCAGTTGTTTTAGAGAAAAATTAGGGCAAGGGGGCTATGGAAGTGTGTTCAAGGGGGAGTTACATGACAAATGTCCAGTTGCTGTGAAGGTTTTGAAGGAAACCAAAGGTCACGGAGAGGAATTCATCAATGAAGTAGCAAGTATAAGCAGGACTTCTCATGTTAACATTGTCACTCTTTTAGGATTTTGTTTTGAAGGCTCAAAGAAGGCACTTGTTTACGAGTTTATGTCTAATGGATCGTTAGAGAAGTTCATCTTTCAAAATGAAGCAAACCTCATTGATGGTAATCTCCAATTGAGTTGTGAAATATTGCACCAAATTGCAGTTGGTGTTGCATGGGGACTAGAATACTTGCATAGGGGGTGTAACGCTCGGATATTGCATTTTGATATAAAACCTCACAACATTCTATTGAATGAGAACTTTTGCCCAAAGATATCGGATTTCGGATTAGCTAAAATTTGCCTGGGAGATCAGAATGTTGTGTCCATGACTTGTGCTAGAGGAACCATAGGATATATTGCTCCTGAGGTAATTTCAAGAACTTTTGGTGTGGTCTCTCACAAGTCAGATGTTTATAGTTTTGGGATGATGGTATTGGAAATGGTTGGAGGAAGAAAGAATGTGAATGTCAATGTTGATGATACTAGTGAAATATATTTCCCTCATTGGATTTACAAGCGTCTAGAATTAAACGAAGACCTTGCACTGAGGAGCATAAGAAATGAAGGTGACAAAGAGAGGATAAGACAGATGGTGATAACAAGCTTATGGTGCATACAAACCAACCCTTCAGATCGTCCGTTGATGAGTAAAGCGGTGGAGATGCTTGAAGGCAAAGTTGAGAACTTGCAAGTTCCACCAAAGCCTTACTTATCATCTCCTCCAAGGTCACCACGCTCTTCCTCTCCTTCAACCCTCTGATTCCATAGTTTTTATGCTATGTGGCATTGTCATTACGGCGTGTTTATGTTTCTGATAAGAGCTCTGCTAATGCGCTGAACATGGTAATCCTTGTGGACACTTAATGTTTCTGATATGATCTCTGCTATTTGGCCTCTCCATTGATGCCTTATATTTTGGGGTTCATATATTTCTGTTTCTGTTACTGTGCATGCCTCTTATTTTCTGAAATTACCTGGAATGTATTGACATCAAGAACATGGTAATGCTTTTAGATTTATATTGTGATGACTACTCTCTTTATTGTAAAAATTCTGCCAATCTATTCACCAATAGAAAGGCAAAATGACAAGTGAATGTGGCATATTGACAAGTGAAAGTGGCACATCAACAAATCCGTGAGACTTGTAAAGACTTGCTATTTAATCTATTAGATTCTATGTAAATCCTTGAGAAAACAAAGCTACAAAGTTTAATTCTATATAATTTAATATCCTAACTTGTAGCTATTTAATATGTTAGATTCTACATTTTAAAACTTGCTACAATTCACTTAACTGGATATTTTTTGAAGGTTTAAAAACCTATTTATAAAAAATTGAAAATTAAAGGAATATTATTCTCAGTTAAATTTGTAAGGCGGCTTACTTTTACACTCAATAGCAGTACATGGACGAATTTTAAATATTCAAGAGCTTTCAATTTGAGAAAATTTCGTTATTGTAGTAGATGAATCAAGATAAGGGAGTTCGATCTTCCCAACTAAACAGTTGGAGGTTAATCCATGATCGAAATACAATGAAATATTGTATTTTAATAGGGGAATCGAAAATGACAAGTTTTTAAAGCACCACCATCCTTGGTTAGTCGCAGTGTTAGTAGTTGAGCTAGGTATGATTTGTATGTGATGATTCTATTAGGCGGATAGTGATGCAAATGGCTGAGGTAGTGTGTGTGTTTTAGGGAACAAGTTAAATATGCTGTAGTTTTTTATGGCATCTTTGAGATGTCAGACTCGCATGAATTTTCGGTGCATAATTTATTGTAATTTTATCATGTGAAATTCTACGCCTTGATTCTTTCTCCAGCTGTTTACCTATATGAACGATGTCCTCATTGAGGTTGGAATGTTGCAATTCAGAAAGATTAATAATCCAAAATAACCTTTTTAGCTCAAAATAATTTTGGTGGAATTGCATTCAACATGAAGTTTTAAAGGATTCTTGAGAGATTTATTAAAATTCTGAAAAGACAAATTTACTCTTATTCGTAATTAACAACAAAAAAATTCTTCACTAATAATAAGTCAAGATGACACTGACGACAAGTAAAAGTGCATCAATTAATAGGTCATAACATGTCATAATACCATCAATGGCTTCGTTTGGAAACTCGTTGGGAAAACGGACACAGATTCCGAGGTACTTTATGTGAGAGAAATTTTGTCTCGGCTTGCGTGAGAATGGGTTTTGGGAGTCAGAACGGTGTTTCCAACAGAAAACCAAACGAAGCCAATAACAAGTTAGGGTGCCACAATTAAAAAGATAAAGCATAAGAAATTAGATGTCATCAATAATAAATTAAAGTGTGTCAATTGATAAGTCTGTGCGTTATTAATGACAAATTAGGTACGCTGGTTTTCTTTGCTTCAAATCAATTTGATTTTTTTAGAAGAATAATTTATCTTTTTTTTAGTTCAGGAATAATTTATCTTTACTTGGAGATAGGAACAACTTGGTAATTTTCGTTGCATGTTTTATCCCACGCCCGGTCGTGGATGGATTTTGAGATATCCTGCTGCTGATACGTGAGAGTGGGGATGGCGGGAGAGAGATCGACGGAGGAGGAGGAGGAAGATGACTTAAAATGTACGTCCCACGCTTGGATTCATTGTTTTGATATTTTTCCGACTGCTTTCACAAATCATGACTTTTTCAAAGCCTTTGGAATTTGCCGAACCTTGTTGCTCAGCAGTTTCCGCTGCCGTCAATGTCCAATTATCAAGGTGGGGCACACAAACTGTTTGAAATTATGACCATGCATTAGACATTCATGTATGTTCGTGCACTTTCCTACGCGTTCTCTCTTTGACCAATTCCAAAGCTATCAAATGGATCACTGTGTGAACCCTCTAACCACTTCTTGGCATTAAGAGTAAATGTAAATACTTTAAAGTGATATATTTAGATTCATTAATTTTTTAGAAAAAGGGTCAACTGACTGACTGCGAGGTAGTATTCCTTAATGTTGTCTACCCTACCTCTTATTTTCTTCAGGTCTCTTTCACAAAGTCTGGCATGGTAATTTATCAAGTCAACCTGTGCCATCTAACAGTTCAAGTCGGAACTGTGGATTATATACTGGGAAGAAGCTGGAAGCAGAATCAGAACTTAATTATTAAATAAGGCTCAAACAGGGAACTATGGCTCTGGTTTTTGAGTTTCGTTTCCTCTTGATTTCTCACCTTTTACTTCTTCCAGTTAGGCATGGAAATGCGAGGAATGTTGTATGTCCTAGATCTTTTAATTGTGGAGAACTTGGGAGCCTCCAGTTCCCTTTCACCAAGCCAGAATTGCCAAACTGTGGCTTAATGGTGGTTCAAGGCTGTGATGACTCAAATCCACGGGCAAATAAAAACTGGAGAAGAATAGAAGATCATCCTTGCAGCTTAGTGTTGTCTTTCAGCAGCAAAATATGATTACGGTTTTTGACCGAGATCTGCACAATCATTTGCGATCTAATGGTTCTTGTGAAGCCTTCAACGCCAATATCTCAATTCCTGCGAGCTCTCCTTTTATTTCTTTTGATATTAAATACAACATAACCCTGTTTAAATGCAACCACAAACTCAATGTCAGCACCCCCACTGGTTTCATTAAACATCCTTGTGCAAGCTTCGATATCTATCATTACAGCGAACTCCCTGATCTAAAACCTGACCAAAAAAGCCATTTCTCAGCATGTTCAGTTCTTGTGCTGCCAAAAAAA
>JANTPZ010008061.1:0-10644 GCA_025593235.1 Vachellia pachyceras | reverse complement strand
AAAAAAATATCACTCCAACACAGTCCCTTTCACAAGTCTCCCAGATTTGAAGTTACTTTTTTTGACAAGTGGCACATAGGCCAAACCGACAGCGGTTGATGAGAAAGGCACCTTGTTTTTACGTATGATAGGCATAAGCATTAGGATAGTCTAACTATTGTACCGAATTGGTGAGGAGCGTTAAAAATGAAAATTTCTGCTTTGAAACAATTTTGTAAGAAATCACTAATTAACTTAAATAATTTAATTTATTTTTTTGTTAAACACCAGTATCCTCTATATGGGACTGATCTTGTTCAACATACTGTCAAATACTAAATGTAGGTATCTCTCTCGTTGAGAATTTGAATCTTAGTTCAGTAAGTTGTGATAGATTGGACTATTCCAATAGACCCAGCACCATGGATACATTATTTAATCTATTGATGACATGTTATACTCATATTTCTCAAGTGTCAAAATTATTATAATGTCATCTTAAAAGATGAATGGAAAGGTTATTGTCAAATTCTAAAATTTGAAAGATTATTGCATGCATGTAACTCAAAACTCAATTGGGTGTGTGTGTGTGTGTGTGTGTGTTAGGTTAGGGGTCCATCTGGTTAAATTCAATAACCCTTTGGCAATTTTAATCCGAATTGCAGTATCAGTATTGGATATTTTCGGGTGGAAATCTAAATTAGTGGCCTGAAAAAGTTCAAGAATGATCATTAAAAAATTAATCAAACATAAACCTATACTTTAAATTACACTAGAACAACAAGAAGAAGCCCGAAGCGTTCATATGTATATGTAGGTAAAGGTAAGATATTTCATTATGTGAGGATTAGTCAATTCAAAAAAAAATCTTCTTAGTAATATCAATGGTTTGACCACTGTCCCGCGTGATACAATCATTACACGTTTAAACCCCACAGATGCAACAAACAAGCCAATTTTCCTAGTACGCTTCCACATTTAATAGTTTGTAATATTGATATGATTAAATATGTGAAAGGTTATCAGTTAGTATGTATGTTTGATTTAAAAATTCATACAATTATCTACACATTAATCAATTCTAAATCTTGAGAATATACTGTTCAATTCTAATCTTGTCAAGAGATGTTGATATTTCACAACGTAATAAATTAATGTAAGAATTTCAAACTTAAAGAATATGAGTACATTTAACACCAGTGTTTCACACAATATTGTTCCTGATAGAAGGATATCTTTGCTTGAGAGGGGAAATAAAAATAACTCAATTATGTAGCTTTGAAGAAGATTTGTAGGTTGATTATGAAGTGTGTAAATATCATTGACTTGAATTGATATCATCATAATCACAATCACCATGTGTGAAATGAAAGTGAGACAGCAGATTAAGTAGCGAGACAAATCATGAGGGAGCAGAAGAAAAGGCTCAAGTGGAGAGTGGCCGAGTCTACTCGTGGAACACGTACACTTCTTTTAGTCTTCTACAGTGGACATCTCATGATGCTCCCATAGTGCCCCTATCGATTCACACTCTTGCTAGTAACTACGGTCCATTTAAAGTTTGTACATTGTACTTTTGGTCCCAAAATAATTATACCCATACTCCTGTTCCTGTTGACGGGATGGAGAGAAGGGTTAGGAATAATAGAGAAGAGGATCACCTTGTTTGATTCGGTTAAAAGAAAGAAAATGAGATTTTTAATGATCCATTGTTTGATTGAGTGGTAGTAATGTATTATTTTACCCTCACATACTAATTCTGGTCCAATAGAAATGATTAATCCCTCACCACATAATGAATCAATGTTTAAATATTCACTGATATAGATACCTATATTTAGTATCGTGCAACATCTCAAACAAAATTACCAACAGTAAAAAAATGCCTATACTTGGCCAAAAAAATTACAAATTACACGTTCAAACAAATATTCCACATAGATTGCCGACAGAAAACGACGTTGGCACTTGATCTTTGGCTAGCAAATATCATTTACATTCAACTCCGTTTCAATTCATTTTCTACTGTAAACATTCGTGTATTTGTGTGTGTGTGTGTGTGTGTGTGTTATTTTTTGGCTTTAAGAGGGCGTGGGGTGGAGTGTGTAGGATGGGGATGGAGCTGTAAAACTTCAAAATAAAATGGTCTCAAACAAGAGTTAACAATTCCATTAGTCAGAACCAAATCAATTTCAAAACAAGGTGACTTGGGCAGTTTGTCAACTTGCAACAATGAAAATCCAAAATGCTTTATTGATCCACCTTGATTGTACGAAGATTTAAGACCAACAAAATATCAAAGAAAAACCAACCAACGTAATCTTGAGAATTCCCACACCTCACAAGGTATCCTAGTATGCTGGGATCTGACAATCCCTCACAAGGGTCCTGGAAAGGTTCCATTTTCCCTCTGCTCATTCCACTTATCAACCTGAAACATTTTAGTCCAAACAGAAAAGTTAAAACATGTAGAAGAAATTAACATTTAATTGTATATATACACAACTGAGCATATTTGATTAGATAACAACGAGATCACTCAATCATTTTCGCTATTTCAAAATTAGGCAATGTGAGGTATCCATCAATATTGACACACTACATTATTATGCCTCAGAGTAGGGAGGGACTTTGAAAAGATCTTCATATGAAGCATTAAGATAAGATGCAATGATCTTTCAGAACACTGAATGTTCCTGCAGTTTCACGACTTGATCAATGGCTCACTAAACAAAAGGTTATAAGGGGTATATTGTGGGGAGGGGGGATTAACACCATGTTTCCAACCCATTCTTTTAGGAATGTGTTATCTTTCAAAAGTTCTAGATCATTTCTAATATGAAGGAAGCCAGAAAGAGAAAAGCACAGAATGAAAGAACAGAAGCATAAAATTACAGAGAAACAAACAAGTCATGATTCTGAATTAAGTATCTGACAATTTACAAGCTCTGGAAAATTAAAGCAATATGATGAACGCCTGGACCAGAAAATTGACAAAACACAAAAGAAAGGGGGGAAACTAAAGTATTTCGAGCCCTCCTAAAGGTCTCCCCACAAACCAACCTAACTCTGCCTACCCCTCCCCTCATCCCCACTTGTATTCCCATTTTCCTAACAAACTTCCCGTAGATTTCCCGTGGTCAGCTCCCTCCCACATGTCGTTCACCCACTAAAGATATTTCTCAAGGCAGAAATCCATCATCTATGTCATTCTGTCACAGAATTCATCATGTGACATGTACCTACTAGTTCAGAATGTGTTGAAGTTGACTACAAGACTGTCACTCTGTCAGACTCAACTTTCGGCCAGCGAGCTAAAGGAGAGTCTCCATAACTTATATCTATATCAGCCATGAGTCTAATTATACAAACTAGTATTCATCAATGTAACTAGCTGGAAAGAGTTACATAGCCTAATCTCTTAGCACTCCACAACCCATGACACATTAATTTTAAATCACACACACAGAATCAGACCAAGAAATGGATTCTGATAGTCAGACACAATAAGAAACTCCATTTTTCATTTTGTTGCTTTCATTTAATTTTCATCCACACAAAATACTTAAATCCTACCTTATCATGTGTCATTTCTTCTTCATTTAATCACCATCCATCAGTATCCTTGATTATATAGAAAACAACAAATCTGACCAACTCTACGTCATATGATTCAAATTAATGCCAGTCTGAAAGTGACACATTCTACTAAGAACTTTTGTTGGATTATTGTTTTTTACTAATAATTGTTATCGCATTATTATAATATTAAGCAGAATGGCGCACAATTAAGTTGATTACAGACAACAAAAGTTAGAAAATTTTCCAAGGATTCAGAGCTTTTACATGAGCTAGGAGACAAATTGCTAAACTAAAGGAATTAAATTCCTGATTATTAGGATTAGCCAATAATTACATAATCACTAATATTATATTACAATATCTACAATACCTAACAATAAAAATTCCATCTGAAAAGGGCAATTACAAACAGTATGATAGAGATTACACAAAGGCACAAGGAGTTCATTAATTTTATTGATAATGCATGAATCTTTTAATTTCAAATGGTTTAAGAACCTTATGATGTTGACTGTTATATAAATATATATAATCAACTTTTGGCAATCATGAATGGCGTCTGTCTTAAATATATTATTGGTTTTTATATTTACACAAAAATCCAGTCAGTTCAAGCAAACCGTTCAGCTATGGACCACTTACCCATTCACCAGGGCAAAGGGAACGATAATATTTAGCAAACCTCTCACAATCACCTAAGCCGTCACCCTTTGCTGCCACGCACCTGTAGTGAAACTTTAAAGTTCAAGAACAAAATCTAGAAACAGGTTCTACTGAGCAAGATAACCAGTGTCAGAAAACCTACCTATGAAATTCAACATAGCGAGTGAAACAATGTCTGGTTTGATTGGTTGTAGGAAAACGAAAATCAGCAGGTGCTGTTTTGAGCTCAATCTAACAAAAGGAGACAAATTATATGAGGGAATAATGAACTGGTCAGTTCAGAGCTGAAAAACAAAACAGGATAAATCAGGTTTCCACTGAATGCCAGAGGATGATCTCGTATTAGGATCCCAGATTGAAACACAATGAAGACAGAGGCGCCCCCTCCCCAATATCATTGTCACCCAAATAAATGAATGAAGATACTAGAAGCATTCCTCAGCTTCTCATATATCCTCTACATACAACAGGTAGATGGCGAGAGAAGCTAAATGAAGACTTGATTAGGAGTCTAGATAATATTCAATTCATCGATGTCAGACCAATGATATAATGGCCCTATAGATGAAACCAATATGAAAATGTACCCCACAAAATATCCAGAAAAGAACCTTGCAAATTGAAGTAAAAGTTGCCAGGGCACTTCAGTTATATAACCAAATGCTAAAAGAACCAAAGGACTTCCCAAAGCATGAAGGGAATTCCCACAAATTGTCAACAGGAACAGTTATTTATAGGAAGAAATTTTTGAATATCATAGCGGCACCGACAACCATGGACCTGTTATACCATTCAACTATCAAATAACTTAGTCATTGGCACAAATCTCCGCAGCTAATCCTACAGTCAGAAAAGCACACACAACTAACAATTTGAGAACGTTCCCGCCACAACTTAATAAGGGGAGAATTAACCCGCGGTAAAACGATCAAATAAATCAGAGACGAACATTCATCAAATGACTCAGGAAAAATTAATTCGAGATGGCAACAACTATCGGAACTCATGATGCAATGGCGGATTGAAGCGCAATCACGAACAGCGAAATCAAAAAAGAGGGATAAGAACAACACAAAATTGCGATAACAAAACGGGATTAATACGCTAAACATCCAAATTGCCGGCTTTAAGTTTCAAACTGTGACAAGAGTCACGAAAAATTAAGAATGATGAAATGAAAAATAATGTCGTAGAAAATACAGGCTCACCTCCGCCATGAGCGAGAACAGAGTCAGAGATCAAGAAATGTGCTCGAGAAGGTCGTCGTTCGGTGATGGAATTAGAATGATTCTGTGCCGGAAACTAAACCAGGCTTTATGGTATCTTCAAATTGAGCGGCCCGTGAAATATAAATGATCCAGCATCTATCGTAAGATAAGACCAACTTACATCTCTTCATGTTTAGTTGGGCCTTCAAGCCCAGCGGGGCTCAGCGTTGAAGAATGTTGATACCGTTGGAAATGCATTTAATGATATAAAATACTATATATACATTATTTAATGAGTTTTATGTCCATTTATGTAATTTTTTATCAAAAGTAATTTATTCAAAGTTTATTTAAATAAGTTTTTATTTCAATAAAAAATCATTTTTTCAACATTTATCTAAATATAAATGTGATTTTCCAAAATAAACTCTTGATAAAAGCTATTTCTCTTAACAGCTATCTAAACGAGCTTATATTTCACACAATGTGAAGCACGGGCTCTTCTCTTAACAAAAGAAATCAATTTTTTGTCAAAACTCAGGAATTTATTAAGAGTTTGTTTGGAAGTGTGACGGATAATATATTTTACGGAGTTTAAGGTAAATCTAAATTTTGAAAAATAGATTTTGGGAGAATATTTTTACGGATTCCGAGGTAAAACTTAAGTGATAATAGCTTTTACGGATTCTTCTGATGTAAGATTATAATAAGAAAGAGAAAAATAATTAGGGGAGAGAGTAGGAAGAAAGAGAAAGATGAGGAAGAAAATAATATGAAAGAGAAAGAAAAATAATTAAAAAAGAGAGTATTTACATAAAACTTGGGTTTCTAAACGTGATCCAAACGAGTCCTAAATAGCAAATTTGAATTTACAATACCCATGCTTAGAAAAGCCTTAAAAGAGGGGCTTATAATCATTTGAACTACAAAGCCTTATTGACGCCCAAAGAAACTGAGAGCTTATTTGGATGTAAGGTTGAAAATAGCTTTTACAAATTCCAAGGCAAAACTTAGGTTTTGAATAATAGATTTTGGAAAATAGCTTTTACAGATTCTGAGGCAAAATCTAGATTTTGAAAAGTGATTTATGTTTGGGAAGTTATTAGCTTTTACGGATTCCGAGGCAAAAAAGTTGATAGAAAATAGAAAAGTAAGAAAGAGAAAGAGACAAAAGGTAGGAAAGAGAAAAGAGGAAAAAGTAGGAAAGAGAAAATATAGGTTTCAAACTGAGGTTTTGTAAACAAAATAGCTTTTGGGAAAAAAAATTTTGCTTGGACAAAACTTCAATTTTGAGGTAAAACCTAGGTTTTGAAACCAAACCTAAATTTTAAAAGTGGTTGCCAAACAAGTCTAGTTTTCCTGGGAAATGATAATGACACATTCTGGGCTATGAACTGCTGGTGAATGAAGGAAAGAAAACGATAGCATTATGATCAACCTGAAGACTATTCCAGCTCAGCTACTGACAATAAGTTAAGTGCATGCATTGACATAACATTAGGCCTAGACTTGGCTTTCTAGCTTGAGATATCTATATGAGCCCCTAGGGAAATGATTAAAGGGAGCAAAGTTCAATTCTATATGTCAAATTAAGGGCTTGTTTGGGAGTAGCTTATGAAACCTAGGTTTGGTTTCAAAACCTAGGTTTTGACCCAAAATTTAGGTTTTGTCCAAACGAAATTTTTTTCCCTATGAGCTATTTTGGTTACAAAACCTAGGTTTTGAAAAAGCTATTCTGTCACATCATCTCTTATCTCTCTCCTATAATTATTATTTTATTCTCTCTTTCCCATTAAAAAATTTTATCCATCTGATCCAACTTTCAGCTTTGTGTCTTCGCCCTTTCTCTCTCCGTCTGATGTCTGAAAATATACCCGTTGCACTTATTGCTTCGTCCTCTCTCTCCGTCCCATGTCTGCTGCATCGTCTCGTTCATTCACTCAGTGCAAGATCAGTCGCGTGCTTCCGACAGTGCAAGATCAGTCGCATGCCTCCGTCTGGTCATCTCACCTTGAAGAATCTCGAGCGTAAAGCAGGGCCTGTGAAGAATCTTGATGTCGAAGTGCATGAAGAATCGGCTCAATTTGCAGGACCCGTGAAGCCGTGCTCTGATTTCTCTGGGTTCCATCCAGGTCCGGCCATCACCTCTTGCTCTTGCCCTTGCAATCCAGCTCTATAAGACCAGTGTGATGATGTCGCGGGTGTAACGTGCTCTAATTTGTCTCGTATTTGCTCCTATCGCCTTCTCTTTGCCCTCCTCTTCGGAATCCGAGGGATACAGCAAGCTCAGATCCAAGTTGTCGTGCCCTTTTAATCGAACGATTTCTTCCCTCGCATTCATATATTCGCCTCCGCTCGATTTATTTTCTTCGATCGGTGAGTTTCTCTTCATCCCCTACCTTGTAGTTAATTTTCTTGCATTGCCTTGCGACAGCTGCAAATGCAATTGCTTGACCTACGGAAGTTAAGCAATATGACACTGAATGTTTTGCCTGTTGGATTTTGAAGTCAATTGCGTGGTTTTGTTTAGTTATGTTCTGTTTGGAATCCGAGGTGTTGTGCAAGTTATGTTGTGAATTATGACTCGTTCGTAAGAAATTAATTGGGAAGTAAGGATTTGTTTCTGTTCTTGGGATCTTGTTTCTGTGTTTCTGTTATTTTGTTGGACCAAATGATGGAACTCACATTTCTGGAAAAAGCAACAATCCTCTTCTTGTTCCACTTGTAACTCTCCTTTGTGCTTGCCCAGCTAAACCAAAATGAATATTTGGTAAGTTCGATTTTGCTCCTTCCCTGTTGCAGGTAGAAAATCCAGCTGCCCTTCTGCTTTCACTCCACCTCTGCACATCGATTCATTAAACTGAACGGCCAGGGAAGGTTTGTATGTGATGCTTAAGTGCAAGAACTTGCAATAATGTTCATGCAATAATAACCTGTTAAAAACTGCATGAACATAAAGTACCTGAACTTGATTAGCACGAGAAGCATATTTTTTTTTATTACATGGTTAAACCCTCTTGCTACCTGATTAAACCCTCTTACCACCCAACAACCCCGCTAAGCACCAGATAGTGGGACCATATTTGTAACCCCCCCAAAAAAACAGCAGTCAAAGTGGAATCAAAATTATGATTTGAATCATTCAGCATCAAACAGTAAATGGAACTGATTTTCTAAAATCCAAACAGCATTTGTTCACCATTCAGCATCTAGCAATAAATGAATATTGAAATGTATGTGCTGATTTCTGTTGGTTGCCTGGTTCGTTGCTGATTTCTATGTATGTTTTTTTGTTCCAAAACTGTTGATCCAAGTTCACTTGATCCCTAGTTCGTTGTTGGCACATGCGTTTGGTTGTTTGTGTGAGAACGATTGTTATATGCCATTATGATTATCTAATCAAATGTGCTGATTGCCTAAAATGTGAAGACATTAGTTGTTGTTACATAGCATTATGAATAGTGACAAGGTTAAAGCAAGCTGGGATCCGATGGTGATAAAGGTTTTCATCAACATATGTATCAAAGAAGTGAAGAAGGGAACACGAAAATCAACTAGTTTCATGAAAACTGGTTGAGACCACCTAACAGAAGTCTTCCATGCGAAGACAAAGTGCCCTTATGATAAAGGGCAATTAAAAAATAAATACGATAGCCTACGAAAGGACGGAGGATAAAGCGCACTTAAACAATGTCACTGTCAATACGGGCGGAGGAGATAGTGCACGTAGCGATAGGGGCAACACAAGCGGTGGAGGTAGTGCGGCCACTAATGATAGCACTCGTTCTCGAAATGAGTTCTTGCGTCCACGGGCGAAGCGAGGGATGAAGAAAAGGAAAGGGCCCGCTGGTGTAAAAATCGCATATGCGCTGAACAGGTTAGCTAATACTAATGCCAGCGATTCAGAGCGAAACGCCAGGATTGATGACCTGAACTATGAAGCATCTAAACGTGCATTTTCATCAACAATTGGGGCGGTAATAGGCCACCTTTACACCGTTCCGAGGTTGTCTCAGACTCTGACTTCTTTGGTAGATGCATCCACCTGCTTACTTACAGCCAACCTGCACGTGAGACGTACGTTGTGTTGAAAGCAAATGTGCACAACCTGTTGGTGTTCCTACGTCATGAGTGTTACAGCTCAAATTGACACTGCTTCAGATTATGTTTGTTTTATTGATGTTGTCCTATTATGACTCAGATTATGTGTGTTTTATTGATGTTGTCCTATTATGATTGATTTGACTGTGTATTAACATTGTTGTGCTATGATGTTTTTTAACATGCCATTGAACATTGTTGTGCTTGGGTGTTGTTTAACATGGTTGTTCGAACACGTTCATCTGCCCTTACAATTATAAAAACGTAATTTATATGCCCACAGGAAAAAAAAAGTATGCACGGCGAAAATGACAATGCCCACGACCAACGCAGGGAACGGTCACGTTGAGTATAACAAGTTGCGCAATTTGTTGGTGCGTATGCTGGTCTATATATGTGTAAAGAACCGCGCCATACAAGTGCATATGCATGAGCTATATGGGTGGAAGAAGTCTTAGGAGGAAATGTCGCACGCTGTTACGACATGTTTAGAATGGAGCCACATGTCTTTCATCAACTATGCATTGCATTGCAACAACATGGATTGATGCCGACTACGGAGATTGGCATTCATGAAATGGTCGCAATGTTCTTGCTTACTTTCGGACATGCACACGGGAGTAGGGTGCAAGAAGAAAGTTTCCAACGATCTGGAGAGACGGTTAATCAGCAATTCCATTACGTCTTAGATGCATGTTGCCAGATGGCAATGACCAATATCAAACCGACAGACCGTAACTTCTCAACCATTCACCCTTACATAAGACAAAATAGCGTATACAACCGCTTTTTTCCAAAACGCCATTGGTGCGATCGATGGCACACATCTTATGTGTCGTCAAAGCATCAGAAAAAGTAAAGTTTATTAATAGAAAAGGATTTGCATCACAAAATGTAATGGCAGTTTGTGATTGGGATGTGTGTTTCACCTTTGTATTGGCTGGGTGGGAGGGATCTGCCCATGATGCTCGAGTGTTCAATCATGCCATTACAACTACTTCTATGAATTTTCTCCATCCACCTGAAGGTATGTACAACGAACGCATTATATTAACATCTCACTTTTGTTTTGCCTTAACCTAAACACTATGTGTTAAAAATGATTTTCTTC
>JANTPZ010008059.1:0-12120 GCA_025593235.1 Vachellia pachyceras | reverse complement strand
AATTTAGCGCATGGTGTTGTCAAGGGTTGTCACGTGACAACACCATGCGCTGCATTGACAACACCATGCGCTGTATTGACAACACCTCTGGGACCATTTGATAAATATTTTAAAACTTGGGACCATTTGATAAATAAGTCCTTTATGTGGGACTGTACAATAAATTTCCCAATAAAAAAGGCATATATGTGTGTATTCAAATTCTTGCTGCAAGATTTCACCTAAAAAAAAAAAATTCTTGCTGCAAGAGGTATCAGCATTTTGTACCCAACAATCATCTCGAGCAGGAGGATACTCAAGTATAAAATTAAAAAGACATGCGGTTAATTCTTGAAATCATACTTGATAATAGAGTCCAGAAAAAAAAAAAAGAATACCGGATGACTAAGGGAAAAAAAAAGGGCATGTTTATGATCAAATTCTTGTTGAAAAAGATGTCAGCATTTTGTACCCAACAAGTATCTCCACTAGGAGAATACTCGTGCATAAAATTAAAAAGGCATGCTGTTAATGCTTGAAATTACAAGTGGAACCAGACTCATAATCTCACTTCAACCGAAGCTCTCATGCTACCAGGGCATTATAAATCATAAAGAGTACAATTCACTTTAAAATTATGATACCACAAATCTGTGTTCCATCACCTGTTAAAATTTAATTACATTATCATGCCCATAATTCAAATGGACCACCAATACTGCTCTTTAACCTCAGTTCAATAATTCAGATGGACTCTACCAATGCTAATAAACAGTTTTAACGGGATCCTGTTATTGTATGTCGGCAGTCTGATATGTTCTAAAGATACAATGCATGATACAAGATCTATTCTATACTACGCGCAAGGATATTATTCAGTCATTTTCTGTTGCTCTCCCTTTTTCCTTTTTTTTTATAAGTGGTAATGCTGAGCTCAAATGTGTTGTCTTCCACTCAAAGCGAGAGAGAGAGAGAGAGAGAGAGAGAGAGAGAGAGAGAGAGAGAGAGCATGTGCGGCAGAAACCACTGACCTCAAGCAATAACGAGGTCCATTGCCAGCCATTACAGCGCAGACTAAGTGCTTATTTCTGCTATTAGTTATCCTGGAAGATGGAGATTGGAGACAGGGGCTTCATCACTTTGACCCCACGCAACAACATGTGCCTCCTAACAAAATAACCATCACGTACAACTTCATTAAGCCAAGTTCTCATTCTCTAACTAAAATCTACCATCTGCTACTCAAGGCTGCAAAAGTGACGAATGTCGCATTTGGGCCACAGAATTATAAGCCACCTTAAGCAATCGCACCGCAAATTATATTTATTGTAAACCCGTGCAAATGGAAATTCACTACAATTTCCGTATCAGTTCTCACTCAGTGCTACTTCTGAACAAACAATCAAAATTTAAAATAGATAACCGCATGCCAGTTGTGATGTAAGGCAGCCTGTATATGGACTTAGTTACATTAAGAGGTTGGGATTTTTGGGGATGGGGTAAATAACTGTACAAAATAGGATTACATAAATACTATACTAGGATATACATGGGCAGAAAAAACTTATTCCAGGGTAGGTCCAAAATCGTATGGATGCTGACGCGTACCAACAATGTTATGCTTCGAGTCACTTCATAAGCAGTTAGGAATCCCAATTCGTCCTCATCATAGTTCCCAACAGGAAGGCCTTGTAAATCTCCTGCTTCTCTAGAGCCGAGCTGTGAATCAGGATGAAATGAGTCGGCATCAGATATTTGAAGAATACTAGCTATTGTTCTTTGGAGTCAAGATGGAAGATACAAATTTCAGAAACAACACAGTAACTGACAGCTATTGTCAATGAAACCAGTGATTAATATGGAAGTCAACGAATTCACCTGGAAGCTATGGTATCAAATTTAATCATCATGAAGCTGAAATTAGACTTCTTTAGCATCCACACCCTCACTGCCCGGTAGATTCTCTTCAACCCCAGACCTTATCGTTCCCGGGCTCATTTTCTGAATTTCCTCTTTGGGGTAGATATATATTTTGCGAACCATGACACAGAACTCCCTGATTTAGATATAAAATATGAGTTATATCCTATTCCCAAGAAAAAACAATTTTCAATATAATCAGTAAACCAATGACTAAAATTAGAAAGACATCCTTACTGCCACGGATCATCCCCAACAAGCATCATGTCACCCTCATTATCAGTGTAGACAATGAGCCAATCCTTTCTCAAAGACCTTAATTCCCCTCCAAATTCAAACAATTCATCTAATTCAGCAACTAATTCATCATAGTTGCTGAACTTTGAAAGGTCAACTGACCTACCGAGCGCAATCCCCTTCTTGTGAACCTATAATTATTAGCATTTGATTTGATTAATTTTCCTGCAAACCATTAGCTTGTATGGTATAGCTCGTGATAGAAAATAATCTTACTTTAGTGCAACTCCTAGTGGAATCACTGCGTGGTTTGGCTTGAACACCTTTCATATGTGGCTGGACTGTTTGTGATGGCTCTTCATGGTCATCAGTGGCAACCGCAGCATCTGGCAGCTTTAATCCGCTTGTTTGTGATGACTTTTCATGGTCATCAGTACAAGGCCATTGTGACGTAAGATACTCATGACCAACTGGCTTACATGCCACATTTATCTTTGATGTGGAAGGCTCCGGTGCACTTGGGCTACTAATAAGTGAGATGCCAAATAGCTTGCAGTCCCCTTCTTTAGCTTTAACAGTCTCATGTGATCTTGCCAGTATTGGTTTTTGCATCAAGTCTCTTGATCCAGGTCTGTCATGCTGGGTTGGGGTTGGAGGTGGTGGCATCAACAGGCTTCCACGCCTATGATCTTCATTCTGAGCGTGAAGCACAAGGTAATCACCAAATGCACCATACCTCACATTCCGCCTTGCATGGTGAGTTACATCGCTGTCTTGAGCAGAACCTTTCATGTTAGGGTCCAAGAGGTTTAACGATAGACTAGAAGGCATTACAGACCTTGGGCAGGCTACCACATTAAACTTGCCTTCATGACCTAGCGCATGTTTTCTTCCAGGACTAGTTTGATGTACCAAGGATAGATGGGTTCGATCTCCACTTGTCCCAAAGCCTGAAAGCAAATCTGAATATGTAGGCTCATGCCTCCCTATTGACGTCCAGTTCTCTGGAGCAAAGGTACTTGAAGTAGACACTGCATCATTTTTTCCTTCAGGCTTTTCAGCAGCATCAGATTCATAGCTTTCTGCCAAATTGCCTCTCACAGTTGAGAGTTCTTGACCTCGCAATACCCTTGGAAATCCACTTGCTGGCAAAGGTTCTATGCTCACCTTAGATGACACTGTAAATCAACCCCCAATTGAATAGTTTCGTTAACTTACTACAAATTCTACAATACAGATAATTATTCAAAAACCAAAATTATGTGCTAGTTAAGCAAACCTTCACGAGTGAGAACAGAGGAATCAGTTGATGATGGAACTGCATTAGGCCGATGCCTTTTGGGCCTGGCCAGTGTAAGAGGGTTTAGAGCTGGAGGAGCATGAGCAGGTTCTATTTTCCAAGGGGAAACTCTCTCAGGACGAGGAATGCTAGATGTTTCATCCCATCTCACCTGGAAGGCATTCAAGAAACACCATTACAGCATGTCCTATTCAACAGTCAAATATACTGGCACAAGAACTGGTAATAGAACCTTGAGGCATCTCCATTCGGATTTTGGCCACCTTTGTGGATCAGCATCTTCAAGTCCAATAACAGTACCAGTAAACCTACAATTGAAAAGGTAACACGATGAAATTTCTTCAAATCAACGATAGAACTTGCTTAATTGCTTTTACGCGAGAAGGGGGTGGAAGAGAAAATAACATTGAACATTCATACCTCTGCTCCGGAGCCTCTTCACCTTCAAACCTCATTTTGAACCGCATTCCTATTGAATAATTATTTTTTCGAGACTCCATATATTGTTCGTAAGGAACAATAAATTCAGCAGGACTGGTCCTGGAAATATAAATAATTTACAAGAATTCTGTAAATTCTGAAATGGAAATCATCAAGAAAGAAACGCTCAAACTAGATATACACAAATCACTCAGAATCCCTCATCACCTAGATCAAGCTGAAATTGCTCATATAGCTTGCTTGATGGGTATAATTTCAAGAATACGTTACAGACCTGGGCTTGTAATACACAGTGAACATGGTCCCAGTCGACACCGCATGCCAGGCAGTTGCAAGGACACCGAGATGCATGCTGTGACAAGAGATCACTGAGGACGGAACATTACCCTGCTGTCTCATTGCGCGCCTTACACCAACACGAAGTTCCCCATTCTCACCCCTGAGAATCAGTCGGACGTTGATTAGAGAAGCAAAAGCAGAAAACCATGAAATCCAAAAGCCCGGTCAGAGAAAACAAACCTCAAAAATATAAATGCATCACCAGCAACAAGCCTCTTTGAGCTGACAAAAACACTCCAACCACTTTGTAGTAAATGTCTACGTGGTTGGCCTGAAATTTACTAAAGTTGTCAGTCATAAGCAATTAATAAAATGGAACAAGAAAAGTAGAAAACCATGCAAAATAAAAACACAAAAAAAGTGCCCATTTAAGTCTTGCAAATTAGTCGTAAAGACAAAAATATTTAAGAGAAACAAATGGCTATAAAACGATGGTGAGCAAGGGGCTAGTGAATTTTAGTCACGGATATTCCAAAGCTTTCAAGATGAATTATCAGTTCATATCATCACCTCTAAAGATGTGCTTGAATCTCCACTCGTTACCGTGTAGATCCTTCGCCACCAACTCCTGGTTAGGTGGCTGCTTCGACATATCCTGCGAACAGACAACACGGAGAATCCCTCTCGTTCAGCGTCTATGACAATAAAAAAAAGGCACAGAAAGGAGAATAAGGCCAAGGAATAAACCAGCGGAGGAAGGCATTCATCGGCATGGCGTCTCAGTACTGAAAATCCACCATGAGTACTCGTATCAGAGGCCGTCAGAGTTTTACAGAACGAATGCACCTGACATCGTGGCGGCGGAGGAGGCGGAGCCTCTTTCTCAACGGCGTTTTCATCTTGCTGGAGATCGGACCCGGATTTAAAATGAAATATCATCAGGACCATATTTTGTCATTTATTACTGAGTCAAGTCAACGAGGCTAAACACAGGAAGAGGAGAGCTTACATTTGGCTCCGGAAGCAATGTCACCTGGGCAAACACCTCATCGGTGTCTGGCTCAGCCTGAAATTTATTTTTTCAAAAAATAAAAAAGGAAGTCATTTCATGTATCATGCAGAATACAAACTTCAAAGTTAGAACTCCATAAAATGATTACTTTAGTTTGAAGGCTTTGAAATATGTAAACTGTAAGAGATAGAACAAAAAGCTACCTTCAACAGCACGTTGATCACTCGGCAAAGGAGTTTCGACGAGAGATCGTAAACAGGCATATGCTGGTCCGCCACCTGATTTGTGGACGCCTCCACCTAATGCAGCAGGAAAACACGCGCTGATGGTCAGCAACTTCAACGAGAAACCGACGTCAGATTGCAGCCAAAAAAAAAAAGACCAAATAATAACACCTTGGAGACTCAAATCCATTATTTCACGCATTTATTCAGCATCAAGAAACGAGTTCACAAAAGAAAGCCAGGGACAGCAGAGACACCCAAATCAGAATAGTATAACCCAGATAAGAAACGTTACACATGCAAGTGGATATAGATGAGGTTAGCGACAGTGAGTCGCAGACACAGAGTTTCTATATGAGGCCCGTAAATGGCTTAGGAATTACTTGCTCAATATGCCCCTGAGGAAAATAGAAGACCCGTTCTCTTTCACGGGGCACTGTAACGAGGGGACCAGCGCAAGCATGCCATAGCTCCTTGTAAAGCGCTGCTTCCCGGTCTATTATAGCAGAGAAAAACAGATTGTGAGAAGCCGACACACTAGATATGCCAGAAACCGAATATTTTTGTGAGAGTTAACGAAAGTAAATACGCCAGAATCACCTCTCACAGTTGATGATGGGTGAGCATGCTGACACTCTGCAGGTTTCCAAGCATCGTTATGGTTGTTGTAAATAGAGGAATGGCCTACCCCCGTTCCGTCCACGCGATCCCCCTTGAGCGACACCTCCGATGATCCCATTTTTCAGAAATCTCACTGTAGATCTCCCATCCGAGAGATACCTTGTGCAAGACACGAATTAATATCACATTCACAGAGCTTTTTGGCGATACCTTCACCCCTTCACGCTTTCAATTCTCCTCAACTAACCCCAGAAGATACAAAAATCACCGACGTCTTCTTACTATGTCGTCTTTATCGTCTTCCCTCTTAACAAAACACACAAATAAGCAAAGCTCCTTCCACCGAAAACAGAAACCAACTCAGTCTCCTTTCTCACAGATTCTCAACCTCTTTCTCTCAAAATGACCGTCAAATTCCAAACGGACCCTTTCATACAAAGCAAGCAATATCTTGATAGAGTGCTTGTCTATATCTCTCTTTCTCTCAACCAAGACACAAGCAGCAGCAGAGCCATGTCTCACTTTCTTGCCGGTATGACTTTTAACCGGGAGTGATAAAAATGAGTGCGCATAATCCACTTCAACCGCGGTCACTCATTGGAACAGTACAGGCCACTGGCATTTGCCAGTCAAATGGCTTTTTCAGATGGGCCACGACCGGTGACGAGATAGACTCCTCTCTCTCTCTCTCTCTGATCCTTTGAGTGCGGGGGACCAACAAAGGAGAGGCAGCTCTGCGAAGGAAAAAAAAAATCAGAAGACAGAGGATGGGCTCCGACGGAGAAGAGATAACGACGTTATGCCTGTCCTTGGAGGTGTCGAACAACCAGTGGCTCGGCATGTAACGGTGGCGGCAAAGTTAACCATTTTGGGTCTGGCATGGACATGATTCTATTTTATTTCTTATGATTGTAATATTAAAGGAAATTCAATATATGAGCTTCTGCTTCCAGTGTACCCAGTCATGGTGAGGATGGAGGACATACATGTGCCTGGGTGCCCCAGGGCCCACACCTAAACAGCTGTCGCGCCATTGGGGTCGTCCTCGTCCTGTATCTCGTCACGATATATTGCCCATGATTAATTTTTCGCATACGATCATTTAGAGACATTGGATAAATCCAGTTCTGTTGAACATATGATACTGTCATAGTAGTGGTAAATAAGCATGATTAACTCAAATGTGAAGAAGAATGTTTTGTGTAACCTGGTGATTATCATAAAATCATCACATTGCAGTTCAATCCCCACGTGCGAGCCCTTTATGACCCAGAGATTTTGTTCTGGCCGCCTTTATTTACAGTGTCTACATCCATATTCCAATCCCCAGAATATGTTCGAACTGAGAGCTCCGGTTCTAATGGGCGCGTACATATATTATATATATATATACACATGAATCTGTAGAGATATTGGAATGGAGATTCATCCCAAGGGTGTGAAAGATGGTGTTCGAGGATTCTATTCATTGAAAAAGTGATTTTACATAAATTAAAGTAAGTATATAAAAGAAGTTTTAACTCAAATTGTATGTAATGAAACCAAATAAATACAGACTCTGTTTATGGGTGTAGCAACGCTCACCTCATCTCTTTACATTATTACTTGCATGTTTGTACGAGGGCATTTTAAGACACGCTACATCATCTTAGCAATCAGAATTAAAATTAGCCAATCAACAGGCTGAAAAGAGATGCACGTGGGTCCCTAACATTATATTTCATGAAATCATTCTTCCGTGTTAAGACCTAAGAGGAAGGGAGATTTTGCCCTGTCTTAACTTGTGATGAGTCCAACCCCTATCTAAAATTTTTGAATAAAAAAAAATTCTTGCGTGTTAAGTTGTTTTATAATGAATCAATAAGATGTGTTGAAGGAAGATGTTTGATTAAAATATCAGATGAGCAACAATGGGACGAATCCTCGTAAATACTTTGTTCAGAGAATTAATTGCCCAATCGTACTGTTTTTTAATGAAATTTAAATACTACCGAGGACTTCTTAAAAAAAAAAGAAATTTACCATCAAATCTTAAATAAAGGAATTAATGAACAAAATATTTTAAAGATTAGTAAAATTATCATAAGGTCCCAACAGTGCTCGATCTTATTGTTATTAACAACCTCACCAACCGTTAATAACAACTGAATCAGTTACAGTTGGGATTTAATTCTTTAAGACCTTTTGTTCATTAATTGAATTACTTAGATATGATGTTAAATTAGAGAAAAAATCCGCATGCCCGCTCAAAAAAATGGTTACGGGCGATTCCCTAAGCAACAATGCCTCCCGTACATTTTTGTGTGCATCAAAGTGTTCTCAACAGTATTATAAAGTGGTTTAACCATTGATTTCTCTTGAAAAATAAATTGGAAGCCATTTTGGCCTGTTTGGGGAGGCCGTTTGCCTCCCCAAAATCCATTCCTGCGCTTATCGAGACAAAATTCATCTCACATATTTATCTCAGAATCTGTGATCATTCTCCCAACGGACTATCCAAACATATTAACTTTGGAGGTAGGTAACATTTAATTATTTTAATATTCTACTACTGCACAGTCCCAGGGCTTAAAGTGGGAATCCACTGGATGTCCCCTAATTTGGTTACATATAATCCAGCTTGTGGGGCCCGGCTGGGCTCTGCTTCCTCTCTCCTTGGCATTTTTTCCTAATCCTCTTATTAAATTCCCCTCCCTGTTTTCCCTGACCCTGAGCACGCATCGCTTGATTAATTTATTTAATCCCGTATTTAACCCCGTCCACGTCATCCATCTACCCCTTTGCGTGCACGAGCCTGCCCACTCCCCGGTCATCCAATAACGGTTACGGACTTGAAACGGGGTTTCATTTTCGCTAAGGGAGAAAAAACGCCGTGGGGTCGGATTCCTGTGGAAGTTGTCGGGGGAGATACAGCTGAGGATGATTCCTCGCCAGACGCTAACTGTGGACCCGCCACGTGGTTGGGATGCCACTTTGCTGGACACGTGGCAGTTCTCATATGGATAAGGGAGTGGGACCCCTTTCTGGGATGGGGCGAGGGTGGGTGGTGGCCCGCGCTAGTGGTTGAGCAGCGCGTGTCGCGTTTGCAATGAACGCCGTTACGGAAGGTGATGTCGTCATCCCCGTTCAGCAAATGCCACGTGGAATCTCTTTTTTCCGTTCTTTTTCCCTTGCGAGATTTACATTTCTACCCAGCATGGTGAAAGGGTTTACCTAAAACGTGTTGAACAAAATTCACTGTAAGAAAAGTTATATGAGTATGTATAAAAATGGAAAATGAAATGGAGATATGGCACCAGAGAATGATGACAAACATATATACAATAATCATAGCAAGAGAGGATATATATATATATATGTATGTATATGTATGTACGACATGATAAGTTCATGAGAGATGTAGAGAGAGGAAGGTAAAAGGAAAGGTAAAAGTAGTCCAAATTTCATACCATCATTCCCCCCCTTCGTCCCACCCAAGCTTCAATTGCCATGTTGGTATTTGAAAAATTACATTCACATAAGTCGATATAAAATTCATAGGTTATGTGTCCATTTACTAACACGGTAGAAAAGTACTTTTACACAAGTCGAGGCAAATATGTGAAGGAGATTATCTCGTTTTGCGAAAAAATATTGTTGAACGTGCTTTTAGTTATAAGTTAAGCGTTGTCAAACAAGCACCGTGTGTGTTTGGAAAATCCGTTAGGAGAAAAGAGTTACGGCTTCCAATGTAATTTTACAGATTTTGAGATAGTTTTGTCTTAACTTGCATGCACCGTTGGGAAAAATGGATTTCCAAACAACCACTGTATATAACATATAGACTGTGAATCACATTGTAAAAGTATCTTCTGCAATTAATTCAAACAGGCACAATAATTTACTGGAAACCAAAGAGACAGACACCAATGCCCACTAACAATATATACATCCATTATACCAGACACCATGCACACCAACCCCCATTTCAGATTCCATCAAAATCTTCTCATTCTGTATCAACTGGTTTGAGTTGAAGTGTATATATATATATATATAGGAACCACTTGTTCAATTAAGATCAAACATTTGTGAGAATATAGGCATGATTAAGACCAACGTAATGATGTGAAGCTACATGCATGAAACTAATAAGGTCTCGAGTTATGCAGAAGCCACCGTTGGGAGACTTACCCACCATTTCCAGATGCACCACACGGGTCGGGTCCGGATTAGTCGAGGCGAAGCTCCGGAAACCGGGCGGAAAACAAAAAAAAACTAATGCTAAAACACAATCAAGACATGTTAAAAAAAAAGAGAGAGATAAGAATATATATGAGGATCTCAATTAATTTGGGTCACCAGCATAATAATGGTGATGATGATAATACACACGCAGACACACAACTCCTTCGTCTTTGGATGGCTGGCTGGCTGGCTGGCTTCATTAGTTGGTTGGTAGACGATAGGGAACAGTGGAGAAGTGGGGGCAACACTTGAAAGGATCTCACATTAAAAAAGGTTTTATAATTCTAATTGGTCCATATTTTTTCTGTTCTATTATTTATTGTGAATAAATATACAAGAGCCCCGATGAAAAGAAAGACAGATAATAAACAACAGTTGCAGCTATACATACATCAATTTAATTAATTAAGCACAATAATCCAATTTGATGATGACATATATATATGTGTGTGTGTGTGAGTACATATGAATGGTTTGATTTGAAGTCAACAGATTAAAGGGGAAATAATCATATCACCATCAAGTTTTATAAATCTGGTAAAGCATCAAGCCAGCATTGTGTATTTAAGATGTGTGTATGGAAATTTGTTGGGAGAAATGGGTTTACAGGTTCCATGAAGAATTTACGGAACTCGAGAAGAATTTACATATTTCAAGATGGTTTTTACCGATTTTCAAGATAATTTTGCATTAACTTACATGGACAGTTGAGAATAAGGAATTCTCAGGCAACCATACGATATGTTGGCAAAGTGAAAGTCAGATTGACCGACGAATTCATGATGGATGTGCATGCACGAGCCTAGTTTGATTTCTACCGTCCAAAAGTGGAATTCTAAGATTTAAGCAAATAAAATAATATATTTGTTTTGACCAATGAAATGCAAAATCCAGCGTGCCGTGGGGAAGTCCATACTATAGTGAGGGGTTCTAAAAGTGCCAATAATAATAATAATAATAATGGTACCCACAAAATCATTTATAAATCTAATAAATTTTTTAAAAAAAAAAAGTGTGGGGGAAAATAAATAAGGGCAGTATTGTGATTTAAGAAAACGTCAATCGCACTTCAATTATTCCCAAGAATTGCATTTCCTTTTTGGGTTTTTTTTTTTGGTTAAATATGTTCTCTTCCGGTCAAAAGGAGTGGGGCTTACAGAGCACTGTGTTATAATTTATAAAATGCAGGGTGGAGGAAAAAGCCTTTGATACATATGTATATGATAAAGCACTTGATGACGTTGTTCTTATCAATACATGGAACGATTTAACGGGAAGGGATGAGAGCATTAATTTAATGATGATAACCTTTTAGGTCAGGATGGGGTTGATTTGGTGATTAATGGCCTTTCAGAGAAAGTGATTATAAATTAATTAATGAAGATGGAGTTATCTGTTATCATGAATAATCATGATAATGATATATATATATATATCTTCAAGCACATAGTACCTCAATTCCTTCATAAACTAGCTACAAGGAAAATCTATGTAAAGTTTCCATTTCAAGTACTGATACTCGAGTAAAAATTTTAAATAAAAAGTTTTCATCGAGTCCTTCAATATAACACACTTGCACCTTTTATACCAGTTCAACATTTGGTGTCTTTCATGCTTCTTCTTCTTCTTCTTCTTTAATTGGATAGTTCGTTTGGGTGTCATGCATTCCATGAAATTTGAGAAGCTTGTTTTACTATTGATAACTCATGAATATATACAGTACAGCTTATTATAGTATAGGAGACAATATTGGAGAGTGAAAAATGAAGAAGAATTTGGAGAATGATATGGTTCAAATTCTAACTTCAGCCACCGATTGCTAGCTGTGCTACATTTTCCCAGTGCTGCTTCTGGATTGTTCTGCTTCTGCATATGTTATA
>JANTPZ010008057.1:0-28611 GCA_025593235.1 Vachellia pachyceras | reverse complement strand
CATCCTGTCTGAAAGCGTGCTCCATTACTAGATACAGTAAAAAATTTAGCCAATACAACAGGATAGAGGGAGACAAAACTACAACTAACTATGAGGGACACATTAAGTTAATTAAAAAACCTTGCCAAACAATCGATATTGCTGAATTTACAGAATAGCTACCCACCTAACAATAATCATATTAACTCGTTATAAAGCAGCGAAAAAGACAATACCCACAACTTCAATCGCGGTTAATTAAACGACCCACTATAGATTCGTTTTGAATACAGACATAAGGACAATAAAAGAGGAAACACCGGGGCAAAGGAAGAACTTGAAGGAGCAGAACCAAAGCAGGTGATTGATAGAATAGCAGCAAGGTTTTGTCTTGATCTGCACAAGAACCCAGATTCGAAGCCAGAGAGGCCTTCACACAGAAGAAGCAATGGAAGGGTAAGAGCAAGTGAGAGGAGAGGAGGGGGGGGGGGAGGCAAAGAGACCAAATGAGAGAGCAACGGGAAAAAATGCCTCGGAAAGGAAGCTCCTTGTCCAGCTTTTGCCGGTGTTGAGAGTGGGGAATTGGAGGGTAATATATTGTGGTGAGGTTGATGGTGAGGGATGAGATCAGGGGGACAATACCCACTTTTACAAGTCAACATTTTTCTTAACCCCATATTTCATCATTACATGTATCCTCATAGCGTCGACCACACTGATTATTTCACATTGCAAATTGGGGTGCTTTTTTTTTCCTTTTAAGATTGAAAGGGAGAGATCTGTAATTAATCATTAGTAATGCCTTTTCAAGACACATAATTTTAGGTAAAAAAAGTAGAGTGCCAATTATATTTTATTTATCTTTATTAGTTCTGTCCCTTACATAAGATAAAACAGTGTTAACTACAGTATTATTTAAAAAAAAAATTTCACCTCTACCCCTAAGTAATACTTTTTATTTTTTAACTTTACTCCAACGTAAGCCAAGTCTTTTTATTCACTGATTAATTAAAAAGTAGTGAAAAATATTCATTATTTTAGGAGCCGGTAGACTGTTTTAAATATAAAAATATATTTTTTTTTAAAAAAGAAAGAATGTAATTTCATGTAAAAGCAAGCACGAAGCTTAATCATGTAACATTTTTTGAAAAATACCATTAATTTACAAGGGAAGAGAAACAATGTACTGTGGAAAGATATTGGGCCCGTTTGGGAACGTGGTAGATAAATAATTTTACGTAAATCGAGATAAATATATAAAAAAAATTATCTCATTTTACAGAAAAATACAGTTGAATATAAGTTCGAGCTTTTCATAATCGTTGTCAAACACACTTAGTAGTGTGTGAGTGAATGGGGGAAGCTAGCCAAAAAAGAAAAAGAATTTCTTCTTTTATCGTTGAGAGATAATGAAGATGGGATGATGGAATTTTTTTTCAAGAAAACAGCCATTTTTAAAACCACAGTTCATTATTATTGTTCAACGTTCATTATTATTGTTGGTTACCTTGAGAGGTAGCCTATCTAGGAGAATTTTTAAAACCACAGTTCTTACTCAAAATAATATTTTAAAAGTAATGTAGTCAAATACCATTTAAAAATCAAAAAGTGATTTTAACCTCTAAAATTATGGTTTTGAAAACAAAACCTCGATCCTAATAGTCGAGATTCTGAAACTAAAACCATGGTTTTGGTACAAATTTGGCTAATGCCATGGTCTTCTTCCAAAAGAAAACTTTTCCAAAATCTACTCCCACAAGGCTAGCTTTCTAAAACCATAGTAATGACTATGTATTAGTATGAACTAGAGTATACTAGTTAATCATCAACATGAAGTTTGGTTTAGATAAAACCTTGGATTGGATAAGATAATTGTAGTCTGATCTGGTCCAGTTTCAACCTCAGGTTAGGACGGATAAGACTTGGTCTATTGGACTACCTGGACCAATCTACATAGTATGAGCCTCGATTTTCTTTATTTATTTTTTGTTTTTGAATCTATATGAGGTGAGATTTCAATATCATAAACATGATAAAGACAATAAAAATTTCCGGTCTCATCATTTAGTCTTGGATTCAGTCTAACCCGATCAATCAATCAGGTCCAATCTAGTCTGATTTTATTATAAAATCTATTTGAACTTGACAAAGTTGGATTATACCACGGAACTTTTACACACCTTTAGTTACCATAGTTCAAAGAGGATGCTTGGCAACTTCACAAATTGCTATAAGCTTCACCTTGATGCACTTTAACCTAGCTTTTGTTGTGAATCCACATCTCAAATGGTCAAATCAACCTCCCACATGTAGCTTAGCCAATACTGTTTATAGATCCGTCATTTTCAAGCCTACCAAGGCCCAGTGGCGTCCAATGCATTTTGTTTTGTATAGGTTTGAACGACCAATCTTTGTTTTTAATTCTTCATGCTTGATTTATCTTAAAAGCAATTGTTTTAGGGCTTCACGCTTCCTCTGTATCAAAAGAAAAAAAGCAATTCGTACGAAAAGAGAATTGGTAGAAACTATTTTTTTAACTCTATTAAATATATGAGATAGGTTTTGATTTAACTTGTATAAACATGATTTTATAAAAAAAAAGATACAATATATGCGTTAATTGAAAAATAAAAAGAAAATTAATCTTCTGCGTGATACAATCCATTGTCTTTCCACTCTGATGAGCTGCTTCACATTGAATCACTGTTGAGATTCACATTGAATCACTGTTGAGAGATTGAGTTATGAGCAAATTAACAGTTAGATGACCCATTTTATAATTTTAAAAGTTGAAGGATCAAAATTAATTTTCCTACTGGTCGTTTGTTTTAAATTTTCGTGTTCATACTTTCCTATTTTGTTTTCTCCTTCAGTTTGAAAATTTTGCCAGTCACAGAATTTGTATCATACAGTTGCCAGCATTCATGCGAACATCATACCTCCTTGTTCGGCATCGCTTTAGCCGCTCACATCAGCATACCTTTTCATCCATTCCCATCGTCAAATGTTCACTTCGTTCCGCTAATTTCTCAGAGTTTTTGTTGTTTCATACCTCTCAACATCAACTACCACAAGCACGTAATAGCAGTATAGCCCAAGCCGCATCTGGTTCCCTTTTACTGTTACGAGGCAATTTCCTGACTCCGGCAACTTCAAAACGATTCGCTTTGCTTGACTTTCTTGGGTTGGATGGTCATCGTCGCTTCCAATATCCCCATTATCATCAGTATAATTTTCATCGCAGTACGATCTTTTTTCCTAATTTACTTCACATGTAGTTATCAAGTTCCTCCTCCCATTTTCTAAAATGTTTGGCTTGGCTTCTCTTTTGCAGGTTTTTTAACAAGGGCAAAACAATTTAAGAAGATTGAGATCAATGATCGCCACAGGTCTAGTTATATTTAACTTCCTCATTTTGGCATTGACTTGTTTCAATGAGTTTAACTTAGAAATTTATCTTCGATCCTTGGAGCTTGCAGTATAACATAATGTCATATCCTTTATTCGTGTATGATACATAATATTTTGTTCTTTCTACCAACACCTAATATTTCTTGTTTGTTCATTTCTTTAGTCAGCGGGCTGTCACAACTGCATTGTGGTGTAACTTTCTCGTCTTTTCTCTCAAGTTTGGAGTTTGGTTTGCATCCTCTAGCCATGTTATGTTTGCCGAAGTTGTGCACTCAATTGCTGATTTTGCAAACCAGGTATTTTTATTGGACTTTTCTATGATAAGTTCATTAGTGTAAACTTTCCCTTGATTTTGACTTATTTTAAGTGCGTATTGACTGCAGAAAAACTAATCTGTGCTACATTGTAGGCACTGCTTGCTTACGGTCTTAGTAGTTCAAGGCGTGCACCTGATGCTATTCATCCGTGAGTTGCACATTATTAATCGCATTTTCTACTTTCCCATTCTTAGCTCATGTGTGACTGCACATTATTCAGTATCTGCACATTCACATGCTGTATACTACTTAAGTTATCCTTTATGTAATGCATGATGCCATGAATAGCTATTGATCCTAGCCATTCAGTGAATTGAACTTATTAACAACATCATTGTTACAAAACATTACTTTAAGTTTATGTACTGCAA
This sequence comes from Vachellia pachyceras, assembly GCA_025593235.1. NCBI lineage: Eukaryota > Viridiplantae > Streptophyta > Magnoliopsida > Fabales > Fabaceae > Vachellia > Vachellia pachyceras. The sequence continues at coordinate 24,533 of JANTPZ010008057.1, read as the reverse complement.
TTTCACAAGATGCATCATGTACATACCACAAATTTATTTGAACGAGCTGACCAATGACGTTTATATATTCACTTGTTTCATCTTTAATCAGTGTGGTGAAATGATATATTGTGTTTCTACAGTTATGGCTATTCCAAGGAAAGATTTGTTTGGTCTTTAATATCTGCTATTGGAATATTTTGCATTGGTTCTGGTGCTACTGTTGTTCATGGGGTTCAAAACTTGTGGATCGCTCAGGTATTTGATCTGAATGAATCTTATAATTTTCATTTCTTGATCAGTAACTTTAATTTATGACTTTTTTCCCTATTAACACATTTCATAAATGATTTATGGGTTTGCGAGAGTTTCCTTTTCAGCCCCCTGAGAACATGCAGTTGGCAGCTTTGGTGCTAGGTGGTTCATTTCTCATTGAAGGTTCGATTCATTTTATTTTGGTCTACTGTAATCTCCGTTTTCTTTCTAGTCCTTTCTCTCTTTTAAAATTTATATTTTGGTTAGGCGCCTCTCTTATTGTTGCCATAAAAGCTGTCAAGGAAGGTGCAGCTGCAGAAGGGATGAAAGTGAGAGACTATGTTTGGCGTGGTCATGATCCTACATCTGTTGCAGTAATGACAGAGGTAACTTATTGCATTTTTATTTAGCTTTGGTGAGATGTTCTTGTTACTTAGTTCAAAGAAGAGTAATAAGTTAGTATTGAAGTCAGGGGGATATAAGGAAATCATGGCTTTGAGTGACATATTACACTTATCATATATATTGAGACTATTTTTTCTGGAGAAATAATTAAACAAAAATAGGCCATTATACTTTTCTTAATTGCTTTATGATCCGTAACAGTTACGCTTCTCTTCCCATTGCAAAGAATATATGTCCTGTTTTAGTTACCGTTCTTCAGAAAAAGTGATTTGTAGATAGTTTAATATTTGTTGCTAATACTATCATTTCTTCTCTCCAATGTGCATCAACTTGAATTCCTTCATCCATGCAGTTTTTAATACTCAACAATAAGGAAGCTTTTCTGTCTCCTTTTTGATTCATCTTATATTTGAGATATCAAATTTGCAGGATGGTGCAGCAGTGACTGGCCTTGCGATTGCTGGGGCATCATTGATTGCAGTGAATGCTACTGGAAATGCCATTTATGATCCTATAGGATCAATTGTAGTTGGCAACCTACTTGGAATGGTAAATAGGGATCAGAAGACTGAATATTGTAGTGGTGAAGTTATAGACCATGGGACTGATATAGAATTGTTTTGTTTCTTGCTGAACTATACAGGTCGCCATATTTCTCATTCAAAGAAACCGCCATGCTTTGATAGGTAGAGCCATGGATGACCAGGATATGGAGAAAGTGCTTCATTTTTTGAAAAATGATCCGGTATGAGTGTGATACATTTTTTCTGAAACAGAAGATGATTGTTTAATGTGCCAATGTGTCATTTCTTTGACTTTTGCCAGGTTTGTATGCTTTAGGTTGTAGATGCCATCTATGATTGCAAGAGTGAAGTGATTGGGCCTGGATTCTTCAGATTTAAAGCAGAAATAGGTTATGCTTCATCTCGTTGTAGTTACTGATTTCCCTGTCCTGTATAATTGTTAATATAAGTGTAGATTATTTCAATTCTACCATTCATGTCTTGGCAGCTATTGACATTAAAATGCCCTGCATATTCTATATTTTGTATGTGACAGCATGCTTCTTGCATTTAGTACAATTTGTTCTAATTTTTCCATACTTATTTTATTCTTGGCGTCATTCTTTTATGCTCTTTCAGCTTCAACATCTGAGTTAAACATGTGTATGTGAAATTCAAATCATGATGTTTACATCCATAAACATGTTAAATTCAAATGGTGTGATTTCTACAAGCAATAATTATATTTAGGCATTATAATTTTGATTATCTCAATTGTGTTGAAACAGATTTTAATGGGGAGATGGTAGTACAGAATTATCTTCTCAGGACTGGATGTGATGAGTGGGCCAGAAAGGTTGATCTTCATTCCCTTATTTTCATCTAAATCTTTTCTATAATGTGCTGTCACATTGTCACTGAATAATATTGTTATTTGCTTGATTTTGCATTTTATTACATATTAATCAGACAGGAATAGGTGAATATTATGGTCGTGTTAATGTGTATTTATAGTGCCCAAATAAGTATGTGCATGTTTATCATGTGGATGGCAGTCTTTGCATGACCCATAACTGTATTGAGCTCTCAATTTCTTGGTCATTTCTTCTGTTTGGCTGTCTTCAGCCCCCAAAAAACTTTTTTGGTGAAGAGTTGAGTTCTTTATACTCACTGGATAATGCATTGAAATAAAGAACCCAAAATTTCATGTCAATGCTTATGTGTCACATTTGATATGTAACAAATAAGGATAGTTCTTATGGCTGTCTAAATGCCGATTACCTTCCCATTGATAACTATGAAAACTAATCTAATGATATCAAGTCATTTTTAACATCATTTGGCTCCTGAGGGCATGCTGAATCTGCCTCTTCAACTCATGGCTTGCTGGGTAGAGCAAATTGTTTTGACCTTTGAAGTCATGGTTCGATTCAGCACTCAGCTACATTATCTGATCAGTGTTGAGTGCTTTATACACACTGGATAATGCATTGAACTAAAGAACCCAAAATTTTATACCAATGCTTGTGTCACATTTGATATGTAACAAATAACATGGATAGTTCTTATGGCTGTCTAAATTCCAAAATTATCTTCCAATTGACACTTAACCTGTATGAAAACTAATTTAATGATATCAAGTCATTTGCGACATCATTTGGCTCCTGAGGGCATGCTAAATCTAGTCTCCAATCCCTTGTTCAATTATTAGGTATTACTTCTACATTAAAGAAGCGTCAGTATGCATTTTTTTTCTGTAACCATGCTGATTTGGCGATTCCCTGGTTCCAAACTTAATGAATTTATATTTACAGTTCGATGAGATTGCTGCCGAGAAGGACCAGGCTAGCCAGCTGAAGTTTTTGTCAGACTATGGTATTTACATCTTCCATGACTCCTACTTATCTACGTTTTGATCGTGTAGTTATGATATGCTTACAATTGTGAGTTGCGGCAGGTACGGAAATTGTTACAGCATTAGGAAGTGAAGTGGATAGGTTGGAGCAGGAAATCCAGAATCTTGTTCCTGGTATTAAGCATGTTGATATTGAGGCTCATAATCCAACCTAGCATTAGCTGTGAATATCTACAGATTGAGTTATGTCATTTCATGAGGAATTTAACACGAAAAGCTGCTTCGTGTTAGAGGCTGTAAATTCATTCTTTACTCCGCAGTTTGATAGTATTGGTGAGGCAAGATGCTTTGGCTGTAAAAGATGCCAATTATAATGTGATTTTTTTGAATTCTCCATCACTTGAAAGTTGAGACAACAATTATTGGGATAAATAGCTTCCGAACGTGAAATGAGGACCTTTTTTATGTTAAGCGCAGATATCACATTGGGAATAATTAACCTCTTCGCTACATATGATACCCCATTTCTTGCAAGGAATAGCAAGAGAAGAAAATTAGAGCTGCAAATTTTAGTGGACCTAAAAACCCTGAAGCCCAAGTACTAACTCACAAGAATTATAGTCTTACACGAATGCTTCAATCACTTAGGGCCTGTTTAATTCAATCTCATTGCACCCTATCTCTGTCTTTCTTTGTTTTTATATTCTAATATGTTGTACCAAAGCCTTCAATTTGCCATAGGGTTTGATTTTTAAGTAAGGTGCAATTGGCTATATTTGTAATAATTGTTTAAATAGTTCATACAATCTTTGATCTTCAAACCTGTTCGCATTTTGATTTGGATCTTTCAAATTTAAAACGTAGTGGTTTTAAATCTTAGATTTCATCCTATTTAAAATATTGGTATTTACAATCTAATAAAAATATGAACCAATTTACCCTCTCAGAGACCAAAGGACCATTAACCCTTGGTTGTCTCTGCAACCGCTGACCCTGGTTCTATCCGCCATTGTCATCTTATGCTCTAGTTTAGGAAAGAGGAAAGGACCGAACAAGACATTTGTTTGGAAATATAGGACTTTTAAGCGGTGAGGGGTGTGGTGGGTGGAATGAGACAGGTGAAGCAAAGGTAGATAAAACCAAAGGGTAAATGAACGTTTTCAAACATGTAATGGGATGGCAAGGAGGGAGGGAGGTATGAATGTAAAGGGTAAAACTTGTTGTCAGACTAAAGAGCAAAACACTCTTCTTGGTAAATCAATCATAATTACCATTACAGTCATTCAATGGGTTAAACCAGACTGACTCTTAGTAAGTTATGTGGAAAATTTAAGAATAAATTAAGAAAAAGCTCTCTCTTAGGCTTTATAAAATAGAACTCTCTTCACATAAATTTTTTAAAGATTTTTTTATACAATAAGTTTTTTAGTTAATGTATGAATCTTTTTTTTTTATTTGTCATTTTGGCCATCTGGTATCTAACGCTTTTTCTCTACCATATTACCATATGTTTGAACAAACGACTTATCCAGATCGAGCACTTGTGGGACCCTTCGGATGGCAAGCTCTCTCAAGAAGGTTTAACACTGATGCATTCATGGTTTGACTCAAGATCCATGTATGTTGGTTGGACACCCGTACCAATCCACCCAAGTGCTTAATGGTAGTTAATGTATGAATCTGACTAGATGCACGAGATAAATTTAGGAGAGAGTAGGGAGTGGGTGGTGTTCGTTTATACTATTATAGACAGGGGTATACAAAAACTCGATAGTCTGATTTGGTCAGGTCCATGCCGATAATATGAATCTTTTTTTATTTGCCTTTTTGGGCATCCGATATCCGACGCTTTTTCTCTACCATATTACCAGATGTTTGAGCAACCGACTAATTTAGATCGAGCACTTGTGGGACCCTTCGGGTGGCAAGCTCTTCCAATAAGGTTTAATGCTGCTGCATTCAGGGTTCGAACCCGAGAACCACGTATGTTGATTGAACACCCTTACCAATCCAGCTAGATGCACGAGATAAATTTAGGAGAAATCAGGGAGTAGGTAGTGTTTGTTTATACTATTATAGATAGGGCTATACAAAAATTCAGTAGTCTGATCTGGTCGGGTCCATGCTGAAGCGGTCTGGTCTGATCGAGTCACATTCAAATAAACAAAATAATGAAATTGGACTGATAGACCGGATTGACCAATCGGTTGGATCGGCTCCAAGACAAAGTCCTCAGACCAATTAGTCCAGTCGAGTTTAATTTGGCCCAAGTTATTTTCTAGTTATTTATTTTTTTAATTTTTATGTTAATAATAATACTTATTATTGTTAAATGCCCAATATCACCAATTTATACTTAAATTTTAATATTTTTGGTATAGTTTATATAACTTTAGGTTTTTCTATGTTAATTTTATATTATTGTGTTAAAATTTTACCTCTTGTAAATGGGGAAAAGAAAAATATTTATATTTACATTGTTGTCCCTGGACAACCTAGACCCAGTTTAGTCCAACCCTATTCTAGGTTGGTACTGAATTGGACCAAACCTCAAATTATCTTATACATCATGAGATTTATACTATATCAGACCTCGAGTTAGTTATCATGATTATAGGAAGGTCTCAATTATCAAAGAATTCAAGTTTTTTTCCTTTATGTCTTTAAATTTGAAGTACAGGCTGATTCTTACGGATCACTTGAGAGGAAGCAAGCAACGAGAAAGTTGCTGGCCGTTCATGCTTTTCAACCAAAGGCAATTTCCCGGTGCATGCACTTGCACTGAATGGCCAGCAAATATCGTTGTTATATTATTAATATTTAATACTCTCCGTTTTAAATTATAAGCAAAAGCTCCCAATTTTTTTTTTGTCTTAATCATAACCAAATAATGTATGCTCTCAATTGTGTCCCTCATTCAGAACTAGAAAAAAAAAAGTGGGTCCGTTTAGGAACGCGGTCGATAAATACTTTTATGCAAGTTAGGGTAAATATTTGAATAAGATTATTGCGTTTTGCAGAAAAACACCGTTGAACGTACGTTTGAGCTCCCTATAATCGTTCCCAAACAGGGTCAATTGCAGTTGAAATTATGAATTTCAGTAAATGACCAAAATCTGTGATGGAAAATTGATCATTCACTCTATATCGCAATGGACCTTAATAGTTCAAGGTTTGGAAATCATGTTAAAATTGTTCGGTCAAAAAAAATGTTGAAATTGAGTCATTACAAGACTTTTTGGAACACAAGCCAGTTAATTACAATTATATCCCCGCTCATTTTTAAATCTCTTAAAACAGGCCAATGTTATAGCAATCGTATATATGCAATGGTGATCCCGAAAGTACGTTTAGTCGGGGATCAATGTTAAAAAGGTAATTTTCACTAAGCCTATGAAACAACTCTTAATACAACGTATGGGTCCGTTTGGAAACGCGGTATGATAAGTAACTTATTTGCAGAACAACTTATGAAGAAGTGAGATTGGAAATAAGTCAGATTGTAAGAGTGGTTTGTGTTTGGGAAAGCGGTAGAAGAAGTGACTTATTTGTAAAATAGTTTGCTTGTTGGCAGAAGTAACTTATTCCCACAAGTGACTTATTTTCATAAGCCTTCCCAAACACTGTAAAAAAGTGAACAACAACTTTTTTCCACTTTTGGCACTGTGCACCACACTTCTGAGTGGGGAAAAACATTGCCAAACACAATGATTAAAGGGCTTGTTTGGCTTCTTGTTTCCAGAAGTCAAACGCACGTTCAACAGTGTTTTTCCGCAAAACGAGATAATCTCATTCACATATTTACCTCGACTCGTGTAAAAGTACTTCTCTACCGCGTTTTCAAACGGGCACAACATCACTTGAAAACAAGTTGCTTCCGCTTATATTTACACAAGTAACTGCATATCTATAGGCTTGTTTGTGGAGTGTTGAGAAATTAGGATTACACGAGTCAAGACAAAACCTCTCTTACATACTTACCTCATAATTCATAACCGCTAATTTATCTACTTTACGTGGTAAAGAATACACAAGAGGGTAAATTTCTTCCAAGCGAAAATCCAGGTCATGTAGGGTGGTTTTAATTTCTTTAGATTAGCAGTGCGAACTACTTTTTCCGATGTGATTTACGGTCTACAATGTAAGTGTATGATGAGTTTGTGTCGATTTACGTGAACATGATTCTGTAGCGATGTGACCAATATGTGCTATGTTGGTGTTGGTTATTAATAGCGAGGAGAATTAGAGAAATAAGGGATGAAAAGAAATGTAAAATGAAGGGTTTGGTTTGTGTCCACCAAATATGGACGTACGCACGCAACACTCTTAGCTTTGCCTCCTATTTGAGTTGGCGCCAACGCCCTTCCTCTCAATACAAGACATATATCCCATTTATTTCCTTAAATCTCTTTTGCTTATTTGAATTTTTAAAATAAATTTCATATTATTATTATTATTATTAAGATCGTTACCCGCATTTCTGAGTTGTTTTGCCGCCAGGGTGGGGGCTTCCCTATAAGGAGCTTTTCCCTCCAAATTATCGCCTCCTTCCTTCTGGGTGGCTTAGCCTCCCAATCTATCTCTGAATCTCAATAATCGAGCCATGGAGCCGTCCATCTCTCGTAGCGCTAATTCCTCCACCAATGGCCTCCTCTCCGTCGACATCCCGCACAGCCACAACGATGTCGAAACCCTCCCTCCTCTTATCATCGACGACGACGACGACGTTATCGATCCCGATGATCCTTTCGACATCACCCACACCAAGAATGTGCCGGTTGAGACACTCCAGCGATGGAGAGTATGCATCTCAGTTTCTTATCTTGTTCTCATTTGTTGCGTTAAACGCAATTTCTCCTCCTCACCGTTCATATGGCTTAGTGCTCTGATGATGCATTCATATTTTAAAAAAAAAATTATCGATCAATTTCAATGATCCTTGCCTTGATTGTGCACTGTCTTGATGCTATTACGCTAGTATAATGATTGATCGAGGTTGTCGTTAAGAAGGATTTTTCATTGCATGATAAAACGATAATATAGAATTGGTGATTCAATGCATTTGCTGGAGTATTTTCTTTTAAATTTATTTCTTTATTAAAAAGATCTGCGACGTTTAATTAATAAACTGGAAATGCATCCACTACCAGGTGTGTTATTAATTTATGCAAGGCATACGCAAAAAGCAAAACGATAATACAATTAGATTATGACACATCTTGTGCAGGAATATGTAGATGCTAAATGTTGATGGGGTGGAAATATATTCATGTGTGTACACTATGATGTAAATAAAATATTAAAGCATATTATTTAGTGCACGCCCTAAAAAATCATGGCAACCTTGTTTGAAATGCTAATTTATGTTCTGCAATAGCATTTTATTCCCCAGAAACATGTTGAAACATGTCGAAAGAACCCTTTCAAGTAGCGTCATGTCTTTAATACACTTTAATTCACTCGGTAAATTCACATAAGGGATGAGATGAAGAACCTGATTATTCACAGATTTTCTTTGCTAAATCACTCGCACAAACCTTTTAACACTATACAAATGATGATCACCTCCATTGAAGTGTGCTTTTGCAATGCATCCGAACTGAGGTGTCGTATGTTATTTGCAGCAAGCGACTCTTGTTCTCAATGCTTCCCGGCGTTTTAGATATACTCTGGACTTGAAAAAAGGAGAGGAGGAAGAGCAAAAGAAAGGGTTGATAAGAGCCCATGCCCAAGTCGTACGAGTATGTTTCTGAATCTTTAGCAAAAACATTCCAGAGTGTTTTTTTTAAATGTTTTTAATTATCTTGTTATTTTCTCTAATCAATGATGGATTGTTTCTATTAGGCAGCGCTGCTTTTCAGATTAGCTGGTGAACGTGATCTAGGTAGACTTCCTTTCTTACTTTGCAAGTTTGTCTCGAAATCTCTCTCTCTCTCTCTCTCTCTCATTCTTTCGTCGTTCTAAGTTCCATGCATATGATTAAGGAGTCGTATCCTGCTGACCGGAATAGTATGTTTGGGGTATCTACAAGCTTCAAGTTTACGAAAATGATGAGAATGGTTAGCAACTGACGTTAAATATTCTTTTTCCAAAAAAAAAAAAAATCAATTTTACGATGGCTTTTGCTTTGGAAGTTGACGCTGGGGATTTTTTGAGATAAACTACGTGCTACACTTACAATTCTATTAAAATTCCCACAATTTTAAAGCTGGAACTTTAATTAAACATAACATATGAAATAGAAGATATGCATTAGGGTTTTGATATTAAATTTTTTTGGCCAAGGGTTTTGATATTAAATTAAATCTCAAGATTTTCCATCTTCCGTGACGTCATCGCCTTTTTTAATTAATATGTACTTGTTTAGTTTGTTCTTATAGGAGTATTTAATGTCTCGGCAAAAAATTATAGGAGTATTTAATGAAGATAAAATGTCAATTTTAAAGTTTGTATACAATAGTTAGAATTAGGCTATAGTTCAAAGAAATTTTAAGTAGATTTCATTTTTTTAAGGTCCCAGATTTGAATTTTAAGCGTATAGAATTCATAAAAATTTATACGGCGGAGCCCTCCATTTTCGTGTGTGCTGAATACTACACACACACACACACATATATATATATATGACAAAAATGTTATTGTCTCTAAATTTTTCTTTCATCTTCCATGTTTAGACTTCTATTGTACGCATGCCTAGATTCTTAATATTGCTGTAAAGTAATGACAGATAATTTCTTTTGATACACAATGGCAGATAATTGTTAAAAGCATTATTATCTTATCTGATTTTTCGTTCAAGTAGGAAAGAGGTTGGGGCTTAAGAAATATTTTTTCATTGCTGCATAACTCCCTTGCCATTGAACCAAGCACTCTATGGTGGCACTTAAAAAATGTTTACTTGTGAAAGTCACCAAGCTTGACAAAATATCGCAATATAAGTTGCTTTTGGGTCCAATATTGCATATAATGTATTTATATTAATCTCTATTTTGTCTCATGAATCTTAATAAAATCCTAGTTAATTGACATGGCCATGCTGAGCTTTGCCAATTATACCAAGGCTCTTGCATTTATTTATTCACATTAATTTTTTATTTTTGAAATGTGAAGTGGTAGGCACAGGATTGTCAGCCCCAACCTCGGGTGATAACTTCGGTGTTGGCCTCGAACAACTTGTTTCAATGTCCAAGGATCAGAACGTTTCTGCTTTGCAAGAATGTGGAGGGGCAAGTCTACTGTAAATATATTCTTTAGTTGCTTAAGCAGATGTTAAAGGATTTATGTATCTGATACAGTCCACTGGTAACTTCAACAGGTTAAAGGCTTATCAGATTTACTGAAATCAGATCTTGAGAAAGGAATTAATGGAGATGACGATGATATATTAAAAAGGAAAGTGACATTTGGGACGAATACATACCCTAAGAAAAAGGGGCGGAGTTTCTGGGTATATTCATTTTAAGTAATCAAGTAATTTTTTTGAAAAAACAACAATTAATGAACTAATTATACAATGCTTGTACTAATTCTTTGTGGTCTGTAACAGACGTTTCTATGGGATGCTTGGCAAGATCTGACCCTTATCATATTGATTATAGCAGCTGTGGTGTCTTTGGCACTTGGGATAAAAACAGAGGTGTGGTTAATTCTCAGTTAGCTAATATCCATCAATCACAATAGTAAATGAAGCATCATTAATTGATCCATGGCATTGTTGAAGGACTTCAACTACTTGTGAGAGAAATTAGATTCTGGGCTCTTAGGTCTGACATCTATGTACCATTCTTTTGCCAGTCTTAAAAGTCGACAACTTATCAGGCATAAAAAATTCCTTCACTGCGTTGAATATTTATTCGAAATTAGAAAAATTGAAATATTGAGAAAGAATCTATTGACAAAACCACACCAACAAATTGACTAACATGCAAGCTTAGGAGGAGCGAATATGATTCGTATAATACAACTACGATGATAATGCATTTTGACTATCCTTTAGGTTTTGAAGTTGCACAGATTGGAGATACAAACGCATCTAATTAACAATCGCATTTACCCAAAAAAGCTATTTTGTCGTTAGATGTTCTTGAAATATTTCTTTCATGAATATCACTGCTCTCCAGCAATATTGATTTGTTGAGGTTGCTTAGGTACCTTGACAAAATAAAGTGAGTCAACTTATTCCAGCCACAATAGACATCACATTCATTCCTTTGCCTTTTGAGATCACTAAAATTTAGTTGGTTACATTATGGTAGTTTGAATGGGACTGAAGTCCATTTCTTATCTCCTGGGTACTGGTTTCTTTGTGATGCATGCTTGTTCTGATTGCTTTACGCTTGTTGGTTCAACTTCTTTGAATTGCTAACGTTCACCGAGGCTTATCTTTTCCAACATTTGTTATAATTAGGGCTTGAAAGAAGGATGGTATGATGGAGGAAGCATTGCCTTTGCTGTTTTTCTTGTCATTATAGTAACAGGTACTGGATAATTTTTTGTTTTGTTTAATGACCAACAGATTTAATCTTATGAAAAGTCTGTATAGGTGTCCGAATTTCCGTACATATTAAATTATTTGGCATATATGGACGGACTTTTATCTCTCCTTGAATTTATTGTGTTCTCGTTGTTCATCGGTAATCCTGATACAAGCTGTATATTGTACCTCTTAGACTAAAGTTCTGCTGTTCCTTTCACTTTCTTGTGTGGCAGCTACCAGTGATTATCGCCAATCTCTACAGTTTCAGAATTTGAATTCAGAAAAGCAGAATATACAATTGGAGGTATGCTTTATATAATTATAATTCAGGTCATCACTGGGAGGCAAGACGATCATTTTACATGTATTACGCAGGTCATTAGAGGCAGTAGAGCAACAAAGATATCAATATTTGATGTTGTTGTTGGAGATGTTGTACCTCTCAAAATAGGAGACCAGGTGAGATCCAACAACAATTGACTTTGTTTGATTGGAAATTAGTAGTTTTTTGTTCGTCATTATTTTTCTTATGGGTGCATTCAGGTTCCTGCCGATGGAGTTATAATCACTGCTCACTCACTTGCCATTGATGAATCCAGCATGACTGGTGAAAGCAAGATTGTAAGTTGGTTCTACCTACTATCCATCAAATAATGATTCCCAGTCCATATGATTCTTAAGAAATGATATTCTGCAGATTCACAAAGACCAAAAATCACCTTTTCTGATGTCTGGCTGCAAAGTAGCAGATGGTGTTGGTGTTATGCTGGTAAGATGAATATTTAATTCTCATATTCTACTTGGCTTGCTATTTAATGATAATAAGCAACGCTTTCTTGCAATATAAATGAAATTTCTTCCATGATTTTGAACCTTTTGTCCAAAAAATTTCTGGCTTTTGCTGCTTCATTTATTTTACCTGTCAAGATTTCTTACTTTCCTCTTTTTTCCCTTATTTGATAAAATGATGTGCTGCTGTGTGTTGGAGTTGGACTTTTGAGCTTTAACAATCTAAGGAACTTTGCAAGGGCCCAGTAAGACGGCGATTATGTTAAATTATGGACTATTTTTGTCAATTGAAATACTCTGAATTGAATAACCTAAAATCAATAAACTGATTATTTGGGATTTATGGGCTTTAGTTATCTGCGTTTTTGTACTTCTGCATTTGATTCATTTTATGATTAATTATGTATCAACTTACTGTAGTTCTGTTGTTTGTAGTCAATAATGAGAATTTAAGTGTGTTGAAAAGTGAGTTTAATAGCCCTCCCCTCTTGTTTTGATTATGCTTCTTGCGGTTTTCAAGGTATTGAAACGAAAAATATTAGAGTTGTTATGCCATCTCTTTACCGCTACCTGTAGGTAACTGGGGTTGGCATCAATACGGAGTGGGGATTGTTGATGGCAAGCATCTCTGAAGATACTGGAGAAGAGACTCCGTTGCAGGTTCCTCCTGATCCATCCAAAACAAAGAAAGACAAGCCTGTTGTTTTAGTAGTACAACATGCTAGACCTTAAATTTACTTTTGGTGATATGTCATAGGTACGTTTGAATGGAGTTGCAACTTTTATAGGCATGATAGGGCTTACAGTAGCCGTTGTTGTCCTAGCGGTCCTATTGGGCAGGTAAATTTGATAGTTCTTTTTTTTATTTTACCTCTAATTAGAGCGGATTTTATGCTGTTTCTCACTGGCTGTGATATGACTTTGGAATTGTAGATACTTTTCTGGCAACACAAAAGATGTCAATGGAAATGTTCAATTTGTTGCTGGCCAGACCAGTATCAGTAGTGTAATAGATGGGGTTGTCAAAATATTTACCATTGCAGTAAGTCAACTTTCTGGATTGTTTTTGTACTCAAAGTTCCTCTTCTTCTTTTGTATTTTCTATCTTTTTGAAACTAAATAAATAGCTGTACAGGTCACAATTGTGGTTGTTGCAGTTCCTGAAGGTCTTCCTCTGGCTGTTACCTTAACGTAAGAATGGACTATTAGATGATTTCATTTTGGAATAGGAGATGTGTCTAATCCTAGGCCTCTGAAAATGTTTTTCCTTCCAATTTTTGAACATTTTCTTTTCATTTTCTAATCTTGGCTCTCATGACAGCCTGGCATACTCAATGCGGAAAATGATGGCAGACAAGGCCTTGGTAAATCTCATTTTATTCTTCTCCAGTTAAAAAAACGTTTTTAGTTTTGCAGTTCTGTCAATTAGTTTTAGAACTACTGTTTCTAATAAACACAGATATTCAGGTGCGAAGGCTTTCAGCCTGTGAAACTATGGGCTGTGCAACAACAATTTGCAGTGATAAAACAGGAACGTTAACATTGAATCAGGTGGGTTCCACGATAGGACATTTGGATAGTCTAAATGGAGTTTGGCATTAATTTAATCCATGCTGATGACTACTTATATGTATATATCTCTATATATTGAAGCCCCAAGGTCACAACCTGTATGGTTGAGACTTGAGATCTTATTTTGAACTTTCATTTTTATGAGCTCTCTTAAAAGAGACTTAACTTGGATATGGACAATTTGTTTTGGTACTCTCCCTTTCCATCAGATCAATGAATTACCTATTCATTCATTTAAAAGGCAAATGGAGGCCTACAATTCAGAGATTGAGTGGAACCCTCAAAAGTTAATTGACATTATGCAGCCTAAAAACACTCTGGTCTAGGTGATTTTGGGTTCATAACAACATGTTGTTGCCCTAAAAATTCTCCGGTCCCAAATTTCATTTCACCTGAGGTATTGGCACCCTAAATGTTATTGTTAAATTACATGCAAGATGTTTTCCATGAATTTAAAAGGCATAAATTAATATAGATGAACACCACACAATTTTATAATCCCTGAAGTGACGCAGTTTCATTTCTGTAATCCTTACAATAGCAAGGCTGCTGCCTAGTTTGAATGAAGAGGGTGCATTAAGTTGATGTGGGAAAATATACATAAGGAACTTAAAGCAGATCAGTGCATAAGTAATGACTTCAACTGGTTGATAGACTCACATTTGCGCATATAACTTTTCAATATCCTCAAATAGGCATAGCGTGTCTAGTAGTTTTTCAATTTGTTAAAATAGCAACCAATATCTGCATTTGATTAGTTCAATTTAAAATCTTGAATGATCAGATTTTAATGGTAACTTATTTTTTTTCTATTATAGATGACCGTGGTTGAGGCATGTGTTGGGAGGAAGAAACTGAATTGGCCTGATGAGTCATCAATGTTGAATTCAGAAGTTTTATCTATGATAAAAGAGGGCATTGCACATAATACAACTGGAACTGTTTTTGTGCCTAAGGTTTTCCTTTCTACTTAATTCAGTGATAGTATCTTGGGCTTAATGCTTACAGTTTCTGACACCAAAGATTCAATGCATTTATATCCATGTATTGACGGCACGGATTTTGAATTAAGAATAGCCCTTTCAGTTCTGAACTGCAATCATAGTTCCCATATAGCATATCTGTGTGCCTGTAGCATGTTGCCAGATGCGCATAAAGCTGAAAGTAATTGAACGCATAATATAAACTTAAAGATGAGAAATTAGACCAGAATCAATGTTTCTTTTTTACCATTTTGGGCC
Source organism: Vachellia pachyceras (assembly GCA_025593235.1). Taxonomy (NCBI): domain Eukaryota; kingdom Viridiplantae; phylum Streptophyta; class Magnoliopsida; order Fabales; family Fabaceae; genus Vachellia; species Vachellia pachyceras. Next base: position 9,458 of record JANTPZ010008057.1, on the reverse strand, counting down.
TGCAATTGTCTCAATGGTAACATTTGTTACCTATAAGCAGACAGAGTTTTCTTCATGCCTGTGCAGTTGTCCTCTATAGCTGTTTTCCTTACAAAAATGTTTACTTTTCAGTATTTTCTGATCCCAGAATTAATTCCAGTAAGCATCATGTTCTTTTTATGGCTTCATTTCTTTGCTAGGATGGTGGAGAGACTGAGGTTTCAGGGTCTCCTACAGAAAAGGCAATCCTTTCTTGGGCAGTCAAGGTACCATTGGAACATATCCTCTCACTTTATTGCATTGATTTTCTGCTGAATCTTTTTTATTTTTATTGAATCTGCTGTCAGTTGGGAATGGATTTTGATCTTATCAGATCAAATTCAACAGTTCTCCATGTATTTCCCTTCAATTCTGAGAAAAAGAGAGGTGGTGTGTTGCTGAAGCAGGTAATCATTTGATAAGAATATTACTGATTCATCTCTTCATTTATTGCATCATATGTCATTATCTTCCATGCTAATCAAATAATATGTCTTGTTTAGAATGTGGACTCCACAGTACATATACATTGGAAAGGCGCTGCAGAGATAGTACTAGGAAAATGCACCCAATATCTTGATTCAAATGGTTCCTTGCTTTCTATTGAAGAAGAGAAGGTTAGAAACAGTTGTTTCATAGTAACGTCCTAAAATGTTTATGGGGAGAAAAGGTCATCGTACTGAACAATTGGATGCGATTTTTATATTGCCAATAACAAACACATCTTTAAAAATATGTGGAATCACACTACAGTTGAATCATTCTATGCATATATATATGGTTATATTGTTGTGTTGACTTTCAAGTTACTCAAGCAGCATGGCAATTCTATAATGGATGCCACAGAAACTGAATTTCTTTTCAGCTATCAATCGACTGTGAGCGGTTGACAATCCTATCTTGATATTTTTTCAAGATAACTGGGTAATATTTCCTTTACAAATCTTTTCCAGGACTTTTTCAAAGCAGCTATTGAAGACATGGCAGCTCGCAGTTTGCGGTGTGTTGCCATTGCATACAGGTCATACGAATTGGACAAAGTTCCCTCTAATGAGGAGGATTTGGCCCAGTGGTCCTTACCTGAGGATGAGCTTGTTCTGCTTGCTATAGTTGGTATAAAGGTAGAGTTCAAGGCTCTCCTGCTATCTGGCATGAAATTAGTGCATTTTGTTTTGTTCGATGTCTTACCTATGTATTTACAGTAAGGAAATAATTCCTGTAAAGGCATTGGTATATGTTTAATTATATTTGTGAACCATTATCGCTGTATATAACTCCCCGTTGAATGGGGACGGCAATGTGCTTCAAAACATTCTTTACTACTGCTTATGGAGTCAAGTTATATCATGTTTCAGCACTAGATTTCTACCTTTTCTTTAAGAATAACCCAGTTTCGTTATTCATCTAAACTAACAATAATCTGTTTGTTCAGGATCCCTGTCGCCCTGGTGTCAAAGATGCCGTGACAGTATGCACTGCAGCTGGTGTTAAGGTGACTTTAATTTTTTTCCCTTGTTTGATGATATAGTTCTCAAATTTACTCATGAAGTCTATATATAAATTTTAGTTTAACGTGGAACCAGTTAATGATAATGTCAAAATATGATTTCTGATATTCTTAAAAAGCTCGAGGGTTAAGAAAAAAAATGTAATTAAGGAAATCCAAAGCCTCGTATGTTTGTAAACTCAGGTGCGCATGGTCACGGGAGACAATCTTCAAACGGCAAAGGCAATAGCTTTGGAGTGTGGGATACTGACTTCACATTTAGATGCTGTTGAACCAGTTATCATTGAAGGAAAGACATTCCGGATGTTATCCGAAAAAGAAAGGGAAGAAGTTGCTAAACAAATAACAGTATGCTCTCTCATTGTGATTTTATTATGTGAATTATGTGAAAATATTTATTAAAATAATTATATTCATTTAACCATGATGTTCTAATATCAAATTACACCATGTTGATCATAATCTCTTGCCTTTGACATCTCTGGTTTGGATTAATTGCTGATTGTGATTTGCATGATACGAATAGGTGATGGGGAGGTCTTCTCCAAATGACAAGCTTTTACTTGTTCAAGCACTGCGTAAAGGGGGTGAAGTTGTTGCTGTTACTGGAGATGGCACCAATGATGCTCCAGCGCTTCACGAGGTTTGTCATATTTCTTGGGTGTGCAATCTTGGGGCCTGATGTTCGTTCCAAGATCTGTAGCTTTTCTAGTTGTGTAAGAGACAACCTGGAAATGTGAAATGTATTTGTTACTGAACCACTTCATCTTTGTATTTTGAACCTTCCATAGCGATTTTGCATCAACCTGAAAAATTTATTTCTAAAAGCAGTCTATTTGCCACATGCAGTTCTGTGTTATTGAAGCTGCTTAGATGTGTTTATGCAAGCATGACTTTGGTTTGGTGAACCTTGCGTATATGGTTGTTATAATTGAATTATCAGTGCTGTGTCATTGATAACATATTGAATGCAACAAAATTTCACACGAGATTGTTGAATTTAGGAATACTATGGCTACAAGTTGTGAGTTCAGGCGTGCTTGCCTGTGAACAAACTCATTCTTTTTCTTCTATAATCATGACTTACCCATTAGCATTTTGGCTTTACAAGCACCCCATCTCCCACCCCTTTTAAGAAAGGTCGGGAGATGACATCTTGTGATCGACTCTGTGTTCCATACAATCTTCCTTGACCAAATATGCCACTATGCACAACATTTAGCTGATTTGATGGATTTTTATTGTATAGGTTCTTCTTTTGCCTTCCTTTGTTTGATTGATGTGGTGTTTCAAAGTTCATAATCGTTGACTTCTTTTCATAGTTGATGTCATGTTCTACGATTTCATTTTGTATTTTAGGCAGATATTGGTCTTTCTATGGGCATTTCTGGCACTGAAGTCGCAAAAGAAAGTTCAGATATTATAATCCTGGATGATAACTTTGCGTCAGTTGTAAAGGTAGGTGGAATTTGACTGAGCGTATGATTTTTTTGTTAAAAAAAACTTTGGGTCTATATCTGCCCACTGATCTCATGCTGGAGCAAAAATGTCCACTTTTTCTTTTAACCATTTTATCATGGTATGATTTAGTTTTGGCTTCACTGTTGCTCAGTATCACTCTGACACGAGTCTACGTTAATTGGTCCAATCTGTAACTTGTTTAGGTTGTCTAATTCATTCTTCCTTTAGGTTGTCCGCTGGGGCCGTTCTGTATCTGCAAATATTCAGAAATTTATACAGTTCCAGCTCACAGTTAATGTAGCAGCTCTTGCGATAAATGTTGTGGCGGCAATTTCGTCGGGTGATGTTCCTTTAAATGCAGTGCAGGTACCCCTTTCTTCTCCTGTATTCAATATTTCATTGTCTAATCTATAAACATGAGCTAAAATACATCTAGCAACGCATATACTGCTTTTCAATGCTTGATACAAGAGTTGAGGATTCACATCTCTCAAAAACTTAAAAAAAGCTTAGAGATAGTTCTTTTTATCAATAAACAGTAAAACACCCCTCAAATAAAGTTCTTTGGCTTTGCAGCATGGACAAAGTAAAAGAGCACCATATTTTGTGATGAAATTTAATTTATTTGTGAGAATTGGGGAACAGGTGGGATCATAAATCTGACTTCCTTTACCGTGAAAACTCTTGTACCATATTAAGAAACAAACCTTTTAGCTTAAACTTTTTAGAAGTAGGCTTAAGAGCAGTTTTTGTTTATATATAATGTATCTAGGTATAAGAAGTCAGGATGAAAATTTGGCATTAAAAATTGAATTCTAATTTTCCATGTAAATTTTCGGCTTACAATAAGCTGTTGTATGAATGAAGACGGATATTTAATTTGAAGTAACACAAGAATGATTAATGAAATGCCTATTGTTGGTTTGTCATTCTGATGGATACGCTCTTGTTACAGCTTTTGTGGCTTAACCTTATCATGGACACACTTGGAGCCCTGGCACTAGCTACGGAACCACCTACTGACCATCTTATGCACAGACCGCCAGTTGGTCGAAGGTTTGGATTTGAATGAGTTACTCTAACATTACATGGAACTTGCTCATGGATGGACACGCATGTGTTGGCCAAATAACTCACTAGTTTAATACATACGTTAGCTTAATTTAATTTCAAACGGCCTCATCTTCACAATACTTTAAATGTATCGTCAGAGTTAAATGTGCTTGATTTGATCTTTAGATACTCAATTTCACTATGATTTGGTGTTTGGTTTGCAGGGAACCTCTCATAACGAATAACATGTGGAGGAACTTGCTTGTACAGGTGATATTTTTCTTCCTTAAGAAGCTTTTTAAGGTTATTATAGAATTGGAGGCATGTCTTTTTGGGTTGATCTTTTATTTGTCATTGTAGGCTGTATATCAAATTGCGGTTCTCCTTGTTCTTAATTTTGGTGGAGGAAGGATTCTCCGTGGTGGCTCTGAATCCGAAACCTTGCAACTGAAGAATACTTTGATTTTCAATGCATTTGTCCTCTGCCAGGTAAGTAAATATTTAAAATTTAAATATGAAATAGTCATAATGTCAATGGAAGTATGGTTATATTTCCCTTGCATCTCCAGAAATTATAGTTGTGTAGTATGACTTGTTTCCTATTGTTCAATTGTTATATATATGTCGAATGCTTCTTAATCATTGATGGAATACCCAAATTTTACGGTACAATAATTTGTCAATTAATCCAATTCTAGACTGCCTGACCATACAGATTTTCAATGAGTTCAATGCTCGAAAACCAGATCAAATGAACGTATTTACCGGAGTGACCAAGAACCGACTCTTTGTGGGAATTGTGGGACTGACCGTTATCCTTCAGGTGAGTAATCATATCTATGGTTGTTTGTTTGTTTTGATTGTTCACGTCTGCGTGCTTATACATGCTTTTCTAATTCTTTACAAATCTGTTAGGTAATCATTATCGAGTTCCTTGGAAAATTCACTAGCACGGTCAGGCTTGATTGGAGGATGTGGCTCGTTTCTATTATCATTGGTCTCGTCAGGTTTGATTTATTCATTTCATTATATTCTTAAATAGTAACCTTTAATTATCTATTTATAAGTTGAATTCCCAACAGTGATTTCACCCAAATTGAGGAAAGAGATAAATACATAATAACAGGTCCCATTTTATGGGAGCATACATGTTAGAAGTGAAGTCTGCTATTTTCTATCTCTTTTCACTTGAGGGAATTTTCGGATATGAATGCCCCCTATTCAGCTCACAATAGTAAGGACTACCTCCAATCCTGAACCTATACATAGGAGCTAAACAGAGGGTTTACTTTGGTTTTAAATTTAAATACTTCAATCCATTTTGTCTCCCAAATTTTTAATTTTTCCTAATGTATTCTTATAGATTGCACATATTAGGAGGTTTTATTGAAGTGTGGTTCAAATGCATATGATTAAAAAGAATATTTTAGTTAAAGAAGCACACATTTGTTATAAATAATTAACATAATTAATTTTTTTAATATCTATCAATTAATTATCTAACTATTATATTAACGATTCAAATGAGTATCATTTTTGTTTTCACCAACAGCTTTTCCCTTGTTACAGTTGGCCTCTTGCTGTGCTTGGAAAGTTCATCCCAGTTCCAAAAACACCATTGTCTCGCACCTTTAAGAAGACGCTTATACGATACAAGAGAACAAGAACTCTTGCTACACAACAATAGGTCAGCACATCATTCCTTCCTCAAAAGGATCATCTTATGCCTCATCTGCTTTTCCTAACCAGCAAGTGAAGTGACAATTGATAACACATACGCTTTCTTCTACCTGTCTAAGATTAATTTGTCTAGTGCAGACTTTACGGATGATCTGTATATAAAAATAAGTTAAGATTGTCAGAGAATCACACAAATTTATGAAACATTGACAGGCATCATGGTTTCATGCTTCTCTGAGTCTGCCTGCACTTATGGATTACTCTCCAAGTCGCTTTAAAATTTTTTTGGAATGAAAAACGAGAACAAGAATGTCATATGTAATATAGCTATTATTATGTAATATATGTCTCCCCCTTTTATATTTGGGTTGTGCATACCGTTGGTTCTTCTCTAGCTGCGTCGCATTTTGTTTTTGTCCCAGCAATATCAAATCGTGGTTTCTCACTCATTTAGTTCCCTCCGTCTGAGATGTGAATCCTTGTATTTTTTTTATAGAGACATAGAGCTGAAGTTCAGGTGTTAACTTTGCTGAAGTGACATTAACAGTATAAATTTGGTTATGTGGACTGATAGGTTAGAAGCTGACCTCAGTAAAACGAGTTTTGATTTAGTCTCTATACTGTTTTTTTTCGTCTCTATAGCACTTACTGTGGTATTAACCCGTTTTACTCCAATAAATCCGAGCATTGTCAGAATCACATGGCTTTGATGACAGTCAAACTCACAAGCATTGCCATGTGGTAGGGTTCTTTTGTTTTTTTTTTTTAAACCAGCACTTGACGAGAGTAAAGCGTAAATTATAGTAAAATCCTATGGACAAAAGGGAACAGGAAGCAATTGAATTTAAGGATCTAAAATTAAGAACCGAACAGGGTAAACGGTTTAAGTCTAAAAATCAAACCAATTTGATCTTCAAATATCCTGGTTAATCCGACTGTTTTAACATCCAAGCGATTATTATTATTATTCATAATTATTTTTTTTTCTTTCAGTTATGATTCGTTGCTGAGGATTTTCAATCAAAATAAATTATATATTTGACGTTAGAAAAGAACAGAATGAAGCGGAGCTTGTTATAAAATCATTCATTACGTCGAGCAGGTTTAAAATATGCAATGAACATAACAACAACAATGAAGACTAATTGTGAGGCAACCATAATTTTACAAACTACATAACAACGAAAGAGAGCACTGTGTACACATCAAATAACAGTGACTTCGATAAAGTGAACAATAATTTTTTTAAAAAAAAAAAGTCAACATAATTTAAAGAAGGGGAAAAATTAACACTGAAATTCCATCAGAGTAAACTAATAATTGCAGAAGCAATACCATCTTTGATGAAAGCTTCAATACATTTTTACTTATCTTCACACCAAACTAGCAATAACAAGAATAGGCGAAGTGGTTTTTCTTGGAGACATAAGGGGAGATGAAGTTGGAAGGAGAAGCAGATGAATCTACAATATCAGCTGGGACAAATATCTGAGTTCTACCAGAACTGATTCTCTTGCCGGCTACATTGGCATAGAACAACCCCGAAATTGCCGGTACAAAAACGTTGCTCTCAGAAGTCACGTAAAAGTCGATCACCTTCTCAAATTCCGAACCTTCAGAATCCAAGTACTTCATCTTTTTGTCCGCAGGCATGATGGCTTCCTGCATTTTGTTTTCAGAAAGTTTTTAAGCCATGACATAAAAAACACATGAACGTTGCATAATCTCATTCAAGTATTCCAATCATTATATTCAATCCCTGATGTAATGCATGAAAAAGCCCTGGCTTAAACCTCACCTTTGTGTAAGTTCTGGGGAACATTTCCTTGAGAGAATCAAGGCTGTTATGCCACCTTGATTGAGTGACATAAATTGTGGTACCCTTGTCAAAACCAATCTTCCTCAAAAATACTGCAACCTCTTGTACATCATAGCAGCTTTTAGCTCCATCATCATCACTTCCTTGGCAACCCCTCTTATCCAACATCTCAACCCTCAAGTCCACGGCTACAAACTGGCCGTCTGACTTTCGGCTCAAAGTTCTTAGTCTTTCTACCATTGAATCAACCACTTCCTTCATTTCTAGCTGTAGCTGTAAACTTGCAAACATTGCTAAGCATGAAACAGAATCGGTATCAGCTGCATTTCCTTCCTTTCTCATGTTTATGGAAGGGAAGTAAGTTGCAAGCCTTATATTTCCCTTTGTTCTGTATATTGGCTCTACATGTTCAGCTATGTAGTCATCAGTAACTCTATTAGGGACCTTGACAGCGGCAAGGCTCCGTGTTGATATCTGAGCAGGAAAATCCTTTACTACTTTAACCACCCCCTTCATGCTTGTCATGAACACATCCACATCATAAATGTCCTCAAAGTTCCTGGAGACATCAATTCAATTAGTCGTGAACAAGTACTCAATTGAGTTAAATGGTGAGGCGGTGAGCTATTCAACAATGTAAAGATAATATCTTTAGTCCCATTCTTCTCATCTATAATAAAGCATTTCCAAGGCAAACTTGTAATAGTGGAATAGAGAAGTTGATAACTGGCTTAAGTAGCTCAAGTATCTTGGTTGATAACAAGGATAATAGCGGGAATTGAAACAGGCAATAAGGTTACGGTTGCTTAACAGAAAACATAGTAGTGCTTAATCAAAAACTCTTCAACTATGATGGATGGAGACTAGAATAGGAAGCCACGATTAAAATAGTTAACATGTTCCTCATTAAAGGCCTCTGCGAAGCATATGAAATCTTACACAAAGTCAACACTAACCACTTGTCACCAGGTTGGCTTCCTCTGATGTCAGGGAGAACAAGTGTTGCTCCCAAACGTCTAGCAACAACTACAGCATCTGCAATCTGAACCAAGCATTGCCAGAAACGTAATGAACATAGGAAATGAAACTACAGACTCTAGCAGCAGCTGAAATTAGCACGGAAAGAAAGAAAAAGAATAATAAAAACACTATTAATGTTAAAAATTGTTGAACTCAATGGTGAGGCTAAGTTAAAAATGATAATTAGATAGAGCAATATATTGAGAAGGCGCGCCAATTAAAGAACCAATTGCATCACCATCCATCAGTTGACTAAAATATAACATAATGAACAAGCATATTATCAGTCAGTTAACCGAGCGGGTCATATTAGAGTTAGTGAAGAGGCTGGGATTAGAAAGAAAAGAACTTGGAAATCTTTCAATGCGGACTGTGATAAAAGAAAACTTCGCTTAGACAGAAACAAAATACACGAGAGGAGGGCAAAGAAATACAGAAATGATTTGGGGGCCTTTTGAGGTTGGCCCGAAAACAAATAAAACGAGAAAAGAAATTTGAGAAATAACATGCAAACTGATATATATTAAATGCAAAGCACTTCCAAGATAAGTTGAATCACATGCCTGAGAAATATGATACTCAGGGCCATTAGTCAAGGAAAAAGTGACAAAGCCTTCAGTCTGCTCTACATCGTCTGCCAGCAAACCAAAAGATGAATTCATGAGAAAAGATTGATTAAGCACAAGCAATAGTGTGTAAGTAAATTATATGAACTCAATGCTTTGGGATCCTTAAAAATCAAATCTTACCCATAGATGGTTTAACCCAGCATGCTTTTAGCTCGTCGGCATCTCCAGACCAAAGCCCTATACTCTTCTTCACATGAGTAGCATCAAACTTTGCATTCTCAAAATTAGCCGACTCTGTTCCTCCTGGAAGTTGATCCTTGAAATTCCAAAA
>JANTPZ010008056.1:0-12125 GCA_025593235.1 Vachellia pachyceras | reverse complement strand
AAGAGAAACACATGCGTGGGTTTAGATCAATAATGTTATTTTGTCTGTTACAGGGGAGAAGGGTGGCAAGAGGCAGATTGGGCGTGTGGCTGTTTGATTTTTATGAGATGAAAACATTCTGTACGTATAAACAGTAACCTCTTTATGAAGCTTACCTATCAGTCTTCTGCTTTTGGCCTTGTTTATGAATAGCTTCCACAGTACCGGTGGTAGCAGTTCAAATCAAAACCCACACCCAAACACTAATTAAAGCCTCCCATGCATTAGCTTGATTTAATTTAAATCCTAGATAGTTTTTAGATACACAATATGGCACTCAACCCAGGTTATTAATTAGCTAGACAGCCTTAAAGGTCTCAACGTGTTTCTCAAATCCACCATCGTCATTCAATTCATTACAACATCAATCGGCTCCAACATTTCCATCGGTCTTCCCACCAGCCGGTCGGTTCAAACATCTGCGTGCTGATGTACCTAGAGTTCTTGGACACATACATATATCTATCCATATATGTATTGTCTTCACACTCTTCATCTCTGCCCTGTCATATTTTATTATATACTTTAACGATCCTTCTTGCTTGTTCATTTTTGCTGTCACCTGCCTCCAGATTGCTGATCTCGGGGTTCAACGATCGGGTGCATCCGTCTATAGATTAAACATGAATAAACAAATGTGGGTAGGTTTGGTTGATTTGTATATGTGTGTGTTGAAGCGGAATGGTGCAACAGCTGTTTCTTGTTGTAATTCCTAGGGAGGGGATGGGCACTTGGAAAGGGGTAATAGAACATGTTGGATTATTAACCTCAGGTTTGGATATGACTGCTGAGGCTAGCATTTAATGAGACACATCATGCAGTTCACAATTGACCACAGAGATGGCAAAAAGAGCCAGGGTGTTGTGTTGGCCAGTGCGATAACAGCAGTCTAAACACTAGGAGGAACAGGCAAACAAATCATCCACCATAAAAGAGGTGCTAGCACAAAGTACATTCACATACCCATCAAGCCAGCGCTTTGATTGAGGATAAGAGGTGGTTCCAGTAAATATCACGAGGCAGTAAGGTTCTACACATTGTGGGCCTACATTTCTGTAAACCAAACTTAGTCAATTGCTAGTATCGTCGGATTCCGACAGAGAACTAAAAAAAATTAGATTCACATATATACCCGTAATATTTGCAAAAGGACAGCGTACATCAACACTTCAATTTGCACAATTCAAACACTAATGGCAAATTGGCCTTCTTCCAGTTCCATACAACCGTGGCTTCCGGGTATTGAGAGTGATGCCTTGCCTTACTCTCATTTTCACTTTCAAATTGTGCCCTGATCATGGGTCCATGTTGTGTCACACCTAGTGGTTTTTGGACCATGAAAAAAAAAATTAAAACACTGTCCGCCTATCATATTTCCTGTTGACAGTTTTGCAAGCCATAGGCGCTTGAAAAGGTCTTAGGCAATTGGCATTATATATATCGATCCATATATGGTCAAGAAGGAATTAATTGATTGATTGGCGCTATAGCTCTCATGACCATGAATCTAGGTTTTTTTCTTTCCTTATCCCTGCAGGTGCAACTAGCTACAAGCTCATCTCTCCAACATAATTTAGAATCACTTTCTTTTCTGCTCCTGTCGCTTTCTCGCCATGTCTTTAATTTTCAAAAGTTCACCCTTATGCTAAAAGCTTTTCTTAAGTTGGCTTGCTTTTGTTCTTCTCTTCTTTATTTACACACACATCCTCATTAAAAACACCCCGTCTGACAACATTTTACTATATGCATGATAAGTGTTGTTTTGCTTTACAGTTCACCGTTTCACGATCATTTTGAATAACAAAATATTTGAAGTTGGATCCATCCGTCCGTCCGTCCATCATCTGCACTGAAGTAGAACTGTGTAGCATTAACACTGTGCCTTTAAATATGCCTTCAATGGTTCTACTGTTCATTACTACTCATGTGTCGTCTTGTTTACCTTGTAGCTCTTCTCTCTTCTCAGTATTGACAGAGATACACACAGCAGCAGCAGAAAAAACAAATATATGTACAATTACAGTTTATGTATTTGCAGATATAAATATTTATCTCTCAGGTGAAACCTGCAGCGTCCCAATTTTTTAAATAACCTTTGGATCATTCAGTATTCCACGCTTTCTTTTTAATCTTTTATTTGTCATTCCAGTAATTGATTAATCCGAATCGAGACTTTACATGAATACCTCTTCCTAAAGAGTTTTTTATAAGGTAGGATTCAAAATCTGTCGGCCTTACCATCTAACTGTTTCATTACTAGAAGTTTGGCGCAATTAATTAAGCGTAGGAAGGCGAAATTTGTAGATGGAAAAGGGGACAAGATCAAACATTTTAAGCAGAAAGGGTAAGTTAATGTCTTGATCAGAGATCGCATGATATTTTCACCATTTACGTTTTCGAGACAACACGAGTGAGTATACCTTGTAAGATGTGAATTCGGTAATTAACTAAAGTACAATTCTCGGTTTTCAATATTTCATGTCCATCTATTATCTCTTCTGAAAAGTTCTTCCATACTCATATATCGCCCTGCAATTGCTGATCCCCATAAGGTACACATTCTTAAATTTGAAAGCTTGTTTATTTTAATCTCTATACATACCATATTCCTCGTTGGTAAATTCTGGTGTGGTCCAGCATGAGCTGCTTGCAGTAATTTAATTTGCTGGGCATGCATTCGATTGCATGCGATGCCCCGGTTAAAAGTTAAGAGAATTAAATTTTACTATTGACGTATGTAGCCATCTAAACAATTCTCAGATCGATGCTTAAGAGAATTAGCTTAGGCATTCGATTGGATGTGATGCACTCTGGTTCTGTAATGCCCAATAGAGATATTCTACTCACAATTAACTTTGCGTAACTTTTGATTTTCACAATTGTCCGATTAAATAGTGATTTTATTTTTAGGGTGAATTTTTTTTTATGAAAAGAATTCTGGGTATCTCAACTAGGAAAAATCATTATTTAAATATTCAATGATAAGACGCTCTTATAACTAAAAGTAGAGAACAAATACATATGTAAAAATCAATTTAAGTCGGTGGATGAAAAAAAATTTAACAATAACAGGTGAAGTGGAAAAGGATCCACCACATAAGAGTGTGAGGTCCACAATTAATAAAGTCAGGTCAGAATTTCTCAATGGAAGCCATTGAAGACCAGAATTTATATTTCAGGAAGGCTAAACGGAAATACTATGAAACAAATGCGAAATGAAAGAGCTCTCGCTTCCTCATTTATCCCTTCTATGTATCACTCTTTTTTTATCATTCAGGGAATCAATTTCGCTGCCTGAAGTGAATTAATTAATATTCCCTGTCTCATCGGCTTTCATTCATTAGAGGTTGATAATTAACCCGTAAATTTTGAAGAGAAATTTGTGAGGTGGCACGTAATGGAGGAAGATGGAGTAATGGCAGTTAACAGTTAAATGGCAGTAGCAAGTGATATATATATATATATATGATGATGATGATTGAGACTCACTGTTCATTGACAGTTGTGACATCATCCATACGTGATTCCTGTTCACTACTCTTTGTCTCTCTGTCTATCTCAACCTTCAATCACTTTCACATACACCCCCACCTTTATTTTTTTTAATTTAATGAATCCCTCTCTGATAATTAAACAAGCAGGCAGTGCTGATTATGATGATGAGATCCTCAATTTTACTCCTGAGACTAATCACTGATTTGGTCAAATCCACTGTCACATGTTCATTCTTCTTACTCTTTTTTGTTAGCTTTGCCTCTAGCCAGTTAGATTAATGATTATGTTATAATTAAGCAGGCATATTTATATATGTTTGGTTCTGGTTGTTACGGGTGAAGTAGGAAGTAGCTAGGAAGGGTTGGATGAACAATCAGCATCAAGAAGCAGTGGCAGAAGCTGAAATGGTTAATCAAAAAGTCAGTGATGAGAGGAGGAAAGCAAAGGTATAAAAGCTTCCTTCTTCAGTCATTACTGTTACGGAAAACTCCGAAAGTCAAGTCCTTTTCATTCTGTGCCTTGGACTGATTCGGAACTATTAACCCATTTAGAGAACATAATTGAGTTCTTGTCACTTTGTCTCCACATTTCTTCAATTTACCCCTTCCCCCGGTTCTTATGCAATTCTGGTGCTATTGAATCATGTTCAAGATGGCAAAAACTCTTCCAATATATCATTTACATCAACTCTCTTTCACCCAACCCAATCACAATTAGTGTGTACCCTCTACTTTCTTATCAGGTAAAAAATATCATAATTTAGAATTTCATAAATTTGCTGTTCAGAAAAAAATGTTTCATTCATAATCTCTTTCTCTCACAGTTAACTTTCCTATTCTCATTCACACGACTTAACTTTCATGACTTTTTCATAAGATGTGAATTCACTTCCATTTAGCCACCATTGTCCCGTGTCCTTTAAAAAAACTTTTAAAAATTCATTTAACTCTTTTTCGTTTCCCCCCTTCCCTTTTAGATTTTTTTGGGGGAAGGGGGAGAGGTGTTGCAATCGTGAATTTCGGCGAATTTTATAGCTCCCAGCCCTCTCGTTACAACCCAACTTAGAAAGCTCACCCCTTCTAGTTACACATGCAACATCTGCATTTGCTGTGTTTCTTATTAATGCTTTCATTTATAATTTTAAATTACATACTAATAATTTCTTTGAACTTAAAATTTTAGGAAAAAAATAAGAATTTAACAAAAAGTCACTCTCGTACATTAACTCTTGAAAGTTACGTATTTGTTGTATTTTAGACCATAAATTTGATAAAAATATACAAGGATCAACATCAAGCTAAATACCCAGCAGAAATTTAAATCTTGATTCGTAACATTGTGAAGAACGGATCCTTCCGTTAAAACCAGCTCCATTGGTAAGCTCTCGTGAGTTATTCCAACAAAGTCGCCACTCACAAAAGTCTCCGGCGAGGCCCAGGTCTTCAATTCCACAGTGACACAAGAATAAAATGGGAACCAACAAGAAGCGCATGCGGAAGAGGGAAGATGAAGATACATGGCCAAAATAAAAATGATGCCAAATAAATTAAATCCACTCCGAAGCCCCTTCCACGGCCAAGCCTAGATGGTCTATACAATTTACCCTAATGAACCTAGAAAATAATGAACCCATGTGCATTACAGGTAGAATACGATGACTGAGTCACTGTTGCGCAAATGACAGTTGAGTAACAAAAATAATATTGTAGAGAAAGTCCCTATGCATGGAAGCCTTGAGGAACAAGTGAGTAGCTAATGTTGTTTGCTGCGGCTACCATCCCGCTCTCCTTCCTTGTTCTTGGGCTTCACTGGGGTTACCTTGGCCGGAGTTGAACGTTCTGACTGTGAGAATTGAATCAAGACGTGCATGAGCCCGGTAACAATTGCCAACCCAGATGCCGACAATGCAACCCCCTTCCACGACAATAGAATGGAAGACCATGGGAGGAGCTTCACACCCCCATAAATAACCAGACAACCCCAAGACACAACCACCTGCTCCCAACATGAAATTCTAGTAAATTAGGCATACTACCAAAGCCACAGAGCACAAATATGGGAGGAAAACTTAAAAGTTGCAGTATTGGTGAGTTGACTGGCTTGAGCTATTAGTATCTCACCAAAAGAGACTTTATAGGTCGACCGGTATTCTGCAACGGTTGATCACTGAAGGTATCCTCAACGTTATGTTTGTCCAACAATTCATCCTGGCGTGTGGTGTACCCAGGGGAAAAATCAATAACAATAAGAAAGAAGAATGCATGAAATTGTAAAATGGTCACACTGCACAGAATTATATACACAAGCACCAAAAATATGAGGAACAATTTCAAGCATAGGTTATGTGCACAACATTAGGAACAATTAACTATTAGCTCAGTTTCTCTGTAAAAACATGGACAGGCATCCCGAAACATCATCTGCAAGAAGAGTCTGAATAGACAAGCACCTTGGCAACAAATACATCTCGACACCATTGAGCAACAGCTTCATCTGTTCCAGGCAATTCCTTCATCAAGTGCCGCTTGATATGCACATGAACCTGTTGTCAAAAATAACAGTTATATTAAAAATGAGGCCATGTGTCTCCTGGAAATGGTAAACTGAAACTGCTCTGAAGTAAGAGCTTACATAGTCTGTACTCCTACATCAATTAAATAATAAGCACCAGAGGCCACTCCACAAACGTGATTGCATCAAAGTCAAACAGATTAAATCCATCCACAGGCAAAAAGAACCCCGACATAATGAAATGGACTACCAACCCTGACCTACTAAATGCATGGCTTCCAATGGATGATCATGTACAGAAATATAACAATTATTAATGCCCAACGTCATGCAGATATACTACTCATGCAGCACATTGTGCAAAAATCTCGAGAGGCAGTGAGCATGAGGCTCACTACTTTTAGCATCTAATTCCTACTCATAATCCCACCAAAGCTAATTTCAGAAGTTATGTATTCTGTCCCTAAAGTGTTTTAGTAGGAAAGCAGTGCAACACACCCAAAGAATAATGAAAATTCCATTGAACAACAAACTTAAGAGTTGTTGAGAAAGGAAGACTATACAAAGCCAATATATGAGAAAAAGGCATGACAAGAACCTTAATATTCAATAGCAGTAGAATATCATATGGTGATAGAAAAGGAGTAGGGAATCAAATATTCCATGCAGTTTCTTTTAAATCTCAATTTTGATTCTCTTACCACTGATGGTTGGCCCTTGAAGAGTCTTAGCATTGTAGGGGCAGGAGAACTTTTAGGAATAGCCACAGTCACATCATAAATGGCAGGAACGAATGAGCGCATATGACCCACTGCCGAAACAAAACCCTAAAAACAACATGATTGAGTAAATACCTCAGAGCAAAGCACATAAGAACAATTGAACCAACACACAATGGCAAGGGCACAACTCATTATGAGCAATAAAACAATTATGACCTTCAATATGTGAACACAACCACATTATATGTCTATGATTTCTCTCAGTGTAACATATAGAATAAAGATAAAACAGAAATTCACGGTTTCAGTCATATGTCTCTAATTTCTTTCAATTTTTTAGTGATAATTTGTAATAAGTAGAAAGGCAGGTGGAGTGGCACCACCAATTACAATGTATCATATGGTAGCATGTTTTCATAAAATGAATTCCAATACGTGAACACTACTATATACAGATGATTAAAAAATTTAGCTGGTGATGTACTGAGCCCGCTAGCACTAGCTAGACCAGATTCTGGTAAAAGGCTTTCCGGTGTACGTAAATGACAGCAAGCAGAAGGAAAATAAAAACAAGGTAAGACAATAACAGGAACTCACTTTAGTTCGAGGAATCAACACATTTCTAGGAACAGGCAATCCGCTTGAGGTTGCATATTCCTGAGCAGCTAATAATTTCGCCTGTGTAAAGCGAGTGCCCTCTACAAAGAGAGCCAACCAACAAGGAAGAGGATAATCCTCTAGTCTTTGGAGGCCTGACTGCAAATACAGTATCACAATTTCAATTCAGATCTGTAAGAAGAAAGGAGAAAATTTTAAAGCATACATCTTGCACATCAATTAATGGATATGAGCTCATTTACATACGAACAAATGTGAATCTCTCACATACATGCGGAATATATGCTTTGTATATTTTAACAAGTCATACCTTTAATGTCCTTTCATCCTTGGCCCAACTTCTCTCCAGAAAAAGATACTCAGAAAACCACATTGACCAACCAATTACCTGCATTTATAAATACTTTAAAGCTAGACCAACAATGATAAATTTAACCAGCAAGTGGTCATGCTACTGATAAGGAGTACGTTCATACGCCAACTTCAAATTGCATGGATGCCCATGATCAAGTGGTTAGATCTTAACATCAGCAAACCAAGAACCATTCCATCTTTTCATTTTGGAAAGCACGAGGAATGAGAGGCATACCGGCAGCATTTTTGATGATTTCTTCATCACAGCTAGAGAGCTTCCAAGGCAACCAGAACGCTGTTGAATGATGTTCAGAAATCAATCATAGTTGAAGTTGACATATAACAACACAGAGACAGATGTAAGAAAAATAAATAATATTTAATCAAATAGCACTACATCTTATAATACAATAGTATACATGTAAAAAAGCAAGCCCAAAACATAAATGAGTTACGCTACCCACGCATCTAATGGGCTAAATGTATCAAGTCCCTGCATTGTTTGTAGCTGTTAAAAGGTCATACCAAATAAGACATTCACCTGAGCTAAAACCCATCCAACAAGCCAATCAATATCACTTCTATGATTGCAGATGACAAGTGCATGCTCTTTGCCTATATCAAAATAAAATAAGAAAATCAGGCGCAAGCAATGCTGCGCACAATAGCAAATAAATACACATTTTTTCCCCTCCAGAATCAGGTGCAAAACGTGGAAACAAGAATATGAAGGGGGTGAAAGAAACTTAGCAGGCTAGCATTACTTGCATATGTTGACGAAAGACTTACCCATCATACGAAAGGTTTCACTATCAGCAAATAGTTGGACCTGCGGCCAGCCAGAAAGTTCAAAATGAAAGATTTGATTATTCAAATGCTGCAGAATAACTCATTCAATAGCAATTCATAATTGAAAGTCACGGCTTCAACAGGGTTAGAGAGAATGTGACATGCGGCCATTGAAAGCAACCATAAAGGTATCAATTATCCCTTTGATCAATTACATTGCTTAGATGAACAAAATATTGAATTACCAACCAGCCAGCCTTGTTCAGTTGGAAGTCCATATTATTCAATTCAAACATCAATTTGGATAATTAATTCCCTCCTGCAAACTTACAAGTATATAAAAAATATCTAGATCTTCCCCTAGGATACAATATGTGAACATATTACGCTAAGGGTTTGTGGTCGCGTTTACTTAGGTAAGCATGTCCATAATATTGCTACACACTCAACATGCAAAGTACAAAACATAGAACGCAAAAGGAAAATAAGACTTTTTCATAGTGACCAAACAACTAGATTCATTGGCAGCAAAAATGCAATAAAACATTACAGAAAACCAGGGACTGCTTAACACCTTAACTCCTGCCCACCAATCAATAATCCATACGAGTTCCAGCCATAATAGTTCTGCTACAATCCTGTTGATTCGCCTATACAAATTTTTGGATAGTGGCCGTACAATAGCATAGCTCGTTGCCTGACACAGAGGTCAAAAAGTAATTATAGATCTTTTCACGTTTGTTTCGCTTCTAACATATTCCAATTAAATTATCTGAATATTCAAGTTTGAATTGAAACAATAAGATTTACAGAACTCTCATAATCATGCACTATGTGTGCGTTCCGTGGACAATGCTGAAATAAGTATTTAACACTTCATCAGAAATTCCCAGATGAACAAAGTTACCATGGAGGAAGTAGGCAAAATATGCTGGGATGAAAACAGTATAATTCAAATTTTGGGGAAAGGGGGCACCCAAAACTCGCTGTCTGCAGACTCCAGAGGACGAGAAGAGAGGATGAGGATGGCCAACAGAGATCCAAGAGGTGTATAATACAAACAAAGGCATGGATTTAAAAGCATATTTCAATTACGGAACCAAAGACAGTGATAAATCATACACTAGCACTTCCGCTCTAATGAAATTACTGCAAGTGGCGAACCCATGAAGCTAAAGACATGCTCCAGATGCACCAGATAACAAAAATAAAATCCAAAAATGGAAAGAATCTGTTTAAAAAAAGAAATAGATAGCGTTTTCGAAATAAAACACAAGCGAAGAGAGGAAAATAAAAGTTAGGCATGAGCTAACGAGCATCCGATGGCCTCAAAACAAGAAGTGAATTATTGATACCTGGATGAGATTAATGACAAGACCAGAGGCGAAGAAGAGCAATCCCAATGGCACGACGACGGCAGCAGCTGCAATAGCCATGGCCACGCACTGACACACAGTCCCCGATTTCGATAGAAACGAAGAGCTGAGAAAGAGAAAAGGAGCAGCGGGGTTTATAAATGAAGTCGTTGGAGGGCCGACACAGTAATTATATTTGGAAAAAGGGGTAAAAATGGTTTAACGTCAGGAATTGCGTGCGACATGGATAATTGACATAGCTTAGAGAGATCACTGAGAATCCCTCTCACTCCCCCCCCTTCTTCTACCTCTACCTCTATGTGGATCGGGGATATTGGGAATGCCTCCGCGATGCTGCGTCTTCGTGCAGTTCGAGCGAGCCTTATTTATTAGATTTACAAGGACCGGTGCCTATCGTCTTCAGCCATCGCAATGGAAAACGAAGGTAGACCGTACGCGTGACACGAGCTTTCAGTTTTTTTAGCGATTTTGCCTTCCCACTGGAATGCAATTTTTGTTAATCTGGCGCGCCTTGGTGGCGGAGACGAATCAGGATAAATGCTGCGCAGAAATCACCATGCAATCTTTCATCTTTCATTTTTTTATACAAAATTTCATTTCATCTCTTAATTTAGAAACATTTCATTTAAACACACGTTTCATTTATACCAAAGTTAACGTCCGTGTGAAAAAAATGGTGGAGAAGTGCTTGTTCGTAGATTGAAGTAGGTATGCAAAAAATTTTATTTCAATTTGGGTGCACTGTGAAAAAAAATCATATCTAAACACACACATTTACCCTATATTGGATGGAGAGAAAATGGGAGAGGAAAGAAAATTTGGAGAGAAAATGAGGGAATAAATGAGTTTTCCCCTACTTGGATAGGAAAGAAAAAGAGGGAGAAAGGAAAAGTTGGAGAGAAAATGAAGTGTGGATCCCACAACATTTTCTCCCCAACTTTTCTCTCCACGCATGAAGAGAAAACTCTTTTTCCTTATTTACCCACATGCTCTTTTATTACTTTTTCATTGTAACCAATTAAGTTTAACATATAACTTTTTTTAAAATTCTTACTATGACTTTCTTTTTTAAAAAATAGTAAAATTTAAGATATATTATAATATCTAATTTATTTTTTAATTGCTTACTAAAACCTAACAACTTTTAAAAATATGATATATCCTTATCTAAGTTATTTTGTTTTGAAATATAATAACATAAAAGATATCTTTAATAAATATTTGATTTTAAATTATTTAATGATATTAATGTTAATATCATTTTTTATTATCATATTTAATTTGTCATTATACTTTATATATTTTAAGAATATTTTATTTGCTTCTATTTATTAAAATGTTTTTACTTAACGATATTTTAGTCATTCGACTATTTTCTCATTTTCTTTCCTCTTTGTTTTCTCTCACCCATCCAAATAGGATGAGTGATAATATTTTTTTCATCACTTTTCTCTTCTCTCATCTCATTTTCTCTCCTCTCAACTTTTCTTCCCATAAGCATTCATGGGCGATGCTGTTGATAATGGTTGAGGTATTTTACCCAACAGTGAAATGGAAGTGAAGGTATAAACAGTGTATTGTGCTGATACAGGACCTAAGATGATAGATGGGATTTAAACTTCGAACATTATCATAAATAAATTCTTTTAAAAAAATTAACAGTTTAAGAGGTGATAAATTTTAAGAATTTATTTTTCGTGTTTATGATCTCAGTCGCTATTTTTTTTTAATTTAAAAGGATAGGCTCCATATGAACTCGTTAAATCCGCCTCCCACACACGAAAATCTCAATCTGCCTTTGATTTCAGGTTTATTTGGTTAGCCCGTTTGGGCAACCAAAATCCATTCCTGCGTTTATCGAGATAAAATTTCTTTCACATATTTACCTCAGAATCTGTGTCCGTTCTTCCAACGGACTATCCAAACAAACCTAATGTCAAATATAGTCATTTCAACATAACTAACCACACTGCTTTTAAATATTGGGTATGCAACTGTGATAACCATTCAAATGTAGCAAGGTGTCCTTATCATAACTTACATCCCTGTAGACTGAGATAGTCAGCTGATGGAATGGTTGGCGACAGAATTTAAAAAAATACTACTTACATGTGAATATCAATACAAAAATAGTTTATTGTCAACCTCACGGTTCCTATTTAAGGCATGTTAGGAGGAACTAATAAGGATGTGGAATGGACGACATTGAAAACAGATCTGA
>JANTPZ010008054.1:0-12843 GCA_025593235.1 Vachellia pachyceras | reverse complement strand
AAATAAATAAATAAAAGGCATGATAGCTTGCAAAGCCATCCCAATAACACATTCACGGGTTTAAAAGCAAAGCCTCCTCCTCCTCATCACGAGGATGATAGCTTGCATGCGAAAGCTCCTTTAGCCATTCAAACGTCCGACGACGACGTGAAGACACAGCCTTATTCTTTCCCTGCTTTTGCCTCTGTTTCTCCTTCTCGAACTCGATCATCACTACTTTTTCTTTCATGGCACGCGTTGCACTTTCTGTCTCTTTGGTGCTTTTAGTGCGACTATTGATTATGACAGTGTCCAATGGCATTTCAGTCGAACACTTGCAACCACTCAACAAACCACCTCCTTTCTCCAGAAATTGCTTCAATCCGTGATTATTTCTCTTATCCCCATAATGAGAGCTCGTACTCACCATTCTGTCACTTTTAGTGGTACCACTATTGATTCTACTATTACTAGTGCTGCCATTTCCAGACACAGTTATTTTTCGTTCCGCGAACTTTAATATCATGCAATTCTATCCCTGGTACAGACACCACACCCAGACGGAAGAAGTCCCAGGTTGACGATTTTCGACCCACGTTACTGAAACTTGCTTGTCTTGGAAGAGGAACTTTCAACTGAGGCTTGGGACTTGGGTAAGCGTGGAATCGGTTTCTTAATCTGGACTCCGAAACTGAAAATCTTGGTTTGAGAATGGCCGTGGAGCTAGTGCTGTTTGATGATGAGTTCTGGCTTTTAAAGCCGCTGCTTCTAGACTCACTCAGAGAATCATGGTCAAGGGAATCGAGGGACATTGATTTGCAGCGGTTGAATTTGTGGGCGTTGAGTTGTAAGGGGAGAATTTGGCCTTGAAAGAAAACTTCATCTGCTGCACACATTTTTGGTTCCTTTTCCAATGAACCACCCCATAGGCGGAAATCGAATTCTTCGTTGGTCTCAATTACCTGGGAACCTGCTTTCCTTGATCGTTCATCTTCTTTGATCAAATTGACGGGAACGTCACAAAGTGATGACAATGCTTCTGCCTCTTTTTCGCGGAGTTGAATATGTCCCGAAGTCTCTTGTTTTCCTTGGGCATTAATGTCTCCGTCTGTTGCCATCTCAGGAAATTAAAGGCCCTGACTCTGTTGGAAAACCATTGGGAGGAAGGTGTATGAACAGCGGATGTGTCTGGTTGAACAGAATAAGTTAAACTAACATGGGGGGATAAATGTGGTAGTAGACAGAGTCCCAGGGTGAGACAAGTGGAATATAAAGAGTAGTGGTGCCAAATGTGAGAGAACAAGAAAAGATAACTCAGTGCAGGCCACCCAACCACATCAGTGTCCTTGAACGTCCCCTCCTAGACGATTATAATTAATACAATTATAATAATTAATATATTTAAAATATATTTATATAATATATTTAATATTTTAAATTTATTTTATTTATTTATTTATTATTTATGAATTATTTAATTTTTAAATATTTTTATAATAATTAAAAAAGTTCATTAATCGATGTCTTCATCTCCACCATTCATTTCATGTCGCCATCTCAGCCGCTACTTCCTTTTCAATCTAGGCATTCCTGCAAACCTTTCCCTTTCGCTTTTTTCTGCTTATCCATTGACTTGTTCCTTTCAACATGCTCCATTTTTTCAAACCCTGTAACACTAGACAGGGTTTGAAAAAATGGATATTTATATAATATATTTAATATTTTAAATTTATTCTATTTTATTTATTTTTTATTTATGAATTATTAAATTTTTAAATATTTTTATAATAATTTAAAAAAGGTTTACTAATCGATGTCTTCATATCCACCGTCCATTTCATGTCGCCATCTCAGCCGTTACTTCCTTTTCATTCCAAGCATTCTTGCAAACCTTTCCCTTTCGCTTTTTGTCTGTTTATCCATTGACTTGTTCCTTTCAACATGCTCCATTTTTTAATTAAAAAATATTTAAAAATTCAATAATTCATAAATAAAAAATAAATAGAATAAATTTAAAATATTAAATATATTATATAAATATATTAATTATTATAATTGTATTAATTATTAATAATATATTAAAATATTAAATATATTATATAAATATATTTTAAATATATTAATTATTATAATTATATTAATTATTCATGTTCATGCCGAGGAGGGGACGCTCAGCGCAGAGACAAGCACTGAAACCGGTTCCTTAAGAACTGAAGAGAACTGTGCCTTTTCAGCTACGACAACCAAAATATCTCTACCAAAGTGTTCTGTTGTGTTTTTTAAACCCAGGTAAGTGTCTCTGGGTTGCAATAGCAACAATCCTTTCAAAAGATACTGCATAGTCAAATAATATCTTAAAATTGGAATATTGTGTTACAATGTGTTACTCAGGAGAACAACTTTCTAACAGATAGATTAATCACATAGTTTAACGGAAAACTTTTGTTATTATGACCAATCCCTTTTGGTATACAAGTAGGGGTGTAGGAGGAAGATAATTTGCATCTCCGTCACTATTGTAATGTTTTGTAGTTTTATTAAGGATATTTAGTTTTTACTAAAAAAATCAGGTAAGTGTTTTAAAATGGAAAAATTACCCAGAGGTTCCAAACAACAGAATTAACCACAAAATGGTCTCAAAAATTCACAAAATTGTCATAGAGTTTTAGGAGTAACTGATGAGGTTGTCATTAACAACCTTATTAACCTTCATTAAAAACCTCGGCAGTTACTACTGAAACCTTATGGTAATTTTATAAATCTTTAAGATTATTTTATGGTTAATTCTGTTATTTAGAACCTCTGGCGAATTTTTCCCATTAAAATTGTAATTTATGGATGTATAGTAAGAGCTAACTCTTCTCATGATGTCAGAAATGACATAAATAGAGAATTTGAATTTGAACCAATTTTTATTTTTATATAATAAAAAATCTGAATCTGTCAGAAAATTATAAAACGTGAACGATCTGACAAAGGCATGTGTGATTTTTCCCCAGCCATGAAAAGTAATGGCATGTTTGGTATGAATGAATTGGGTAGGGTGGATATGGAAATGGAATTCATTTTCATCATGGGGTCTTTTTGATACATAGTTTTGACCATGAAATTGACTTCCATGTGGAAGACAATTCCATCAAAATCCTTGGAATTGAATTCCATGAGCTACCCTATGGAATTGGATAAAACTCCCTGGAATTCCATTTTTAGCCTCCAGCAACGGTGAGCCACAAGCACCTCCAGCGATGGCGACCTCCTGCAACCGTGACCCACGATGATGACCCCGACAACGACCCATGACGACGGCGATGCACAACGGTGAATCCAGCAACAGCGATTGCGAATCCACAATTGCGACTCACGACAACCCTGACAACGAACCACGATGACGACCCTGACGAAGACGACCCACGCTGATTTTGTTTTTGCTCCTTCGGTTTCGACAGTGACCTTGGGAGATGGGTTAAAGAATTAAAAAAAGATTTTTTAATTTACAAGGTCTTTTCATCTAAAAATCATGTCTCATTTCCATGACATACCAAACATACTTTTAAACCTCATTTCCATTTCTATATCCATTTCCATATCCATCAAAATAAATTATGCGTACCAAACGAGCCCTAAGTGTAATACTTTTTATTCCTTTGGACTTGTATCTCGAGATTTTAAAGGCAATAGCGTGATTAAATATGCAAGACTGCAAGTATCAGCTGCATAGGAAAAATTTAGGTTTTGAAAAATAGATTTTGGATAATAGTTTTTATAGATTCTGAAGTAAAATTTAAGTTTTGAAAAGTGATTTATATTTAAAAGTTATTAACTTTTACGGATTTCAAGCCAAAAAATAGGTAGGAAAGAGAAAAGAGAAATAATGAAAAGTACGAAAGAGGAAAGAGAAAGAAAGAAAAGTATGAAAGGGAAAAGTGAAATAAGGAAAAAAGTAGGAAAGATGAAAGAGAAATAAGGAAAAAAGTAGGAAAGATAAAAATAAAAAAGTATGAAAAAGAAAACCTAAATTTCAAAATTTAGATTTCAAACTGAGATTTTATATCCAAAATAGATTTTCAGAAAAATTTTTGTACTTGGACAAAACATAATTTTTGGGTTAAATTCTAGATTTTGTAACTAAACCTAAAAATTAATTCCAAACAAGCCCTTAGTCTCATAAAAATTATAGTACGGTCGGGCAAATTCACATACTGACAAGATGCCAAGTGAAAAATAGGGTAAATATGAAAGTTATATTTATCTTTTACGAAAAAGCCGTTAATACTCTGAATAAAAGTTAGGTATAAAAATGCACCTTAAACAAAAATTTGGTGCATTTTTATACTCAATTTTTGTTTAGGATGCTAACATCTCTTCTCGTAAAAAGATATAGGGTAATTTTAAACATTTATACTATAAAATAATATGATGCATGTGTTGGAAATTAATATATTATGTATATATTATTTTATATTTATATTTTATATTATTTTAATATATATAAATATATCATCGGATGTGTCACGCATCATTATTTAAAGAGTTGTGTTCAAATTGTGTTGGTTGTTGAGTCCTTTGAAGAGTCTTGATTGGAGGCTATATAAAGGGGAGGCTATGACTTAGAACAGATATGGAAAACAAAACATTATTTGTTCAATCACGAATTTCCTGATGAGGTGACAGTGTTCGACAGTCCATCGTTGTGTCAGAAATTCCTGTTCAGAAGAATTCAAGCATACTCAAAGAAATACACTATGGCAAGAGGTACGTAAATCTTCCGCTGCATTCTGATATGAATTTAGGTTCAACAACATACATGTGTATCTCTCAGTGAAAAAATATTTCCTTCGGTAAAAAAACATTAGCAGCAACAAAAAAAATCAATTCACCTGAACCTCCATCCACCATAATGTAAAAGGTGTTCATAGAGAAATCCCATTATTTTCTTCCATTTTGGTTTGTAACTTTACTATTCCGGAGTATGTTTTCGCCGCAAATCATCAGTATGTTATCGTTGTCGATATCAATAATTAAGAATGGATATTGATAAATTAATAAAATGTGGCACTCACGTTGCATGCCTATCTTTGCTTCCATTTTCTAAAATCTCCTTATCTTCACAAAAGTAAGATCCTATCTATATTATACAAAGAAGGATTATATTGAAGGGTCTAGATAGAATAATATTTAGAATAAAAGGCTTTAAAATAAAATTTGTTTCCAAAAACCAAATAATTCTATTTGCGAGCTGCAAAAACCAAATTTATCACTCTTACTATTCCTGACTTTTCTCTTTCTTCTCTTTTTTGTTTTTTTGTCGTCATCTCTCGCTCATCCCATACTCTCTCTCCATGTCCCACTGAAGAATGTGTGGATAAAGCCAGAACCCACCAACAAAAAAAGGAACGACGGACAACTTAGTTGCTGCACTGTTGGCAGTAGCATTATAATAAATGGGTCCATTAGAAACTTTTACGTAAAACGAGGTAAATATATAAAGGAGATTATCTCGTTTTACAGAAAAACATTGTGGAACGTTTGTTTGGGCTCACCAAACATACCCATAACTGTTATCAGAAGGCAAAGCATCAAGATCAACCGAAGGTTCAGAAATGGTCTCTGGCAGAGAGATGACGAGAAAAGAACCAAGACGCGTCTTTTGTGGATGGAGAAAACAGTTACCTACTAAACATTTTGCTGCTGAAAATGTGGGTGAAAGGGAATTAGAACAGTATTTTGAGAAAGTAAATAACTTACATAACGGGGTATGGTTTTGTATATAAATTATAAATAAGATAATCTGTTCCTTAGATTGATTTTATTTTTTATATTTACTTTAAATATTAGTCCGTATATAATCATCCCTTAAACAGTTCATTTCGCAGATTTTTTTTTTTAAAGGACTAATGTCTTGTTTCCCCTGTCCAAATCAGGACGAGCCTGTGCAATTGACCGAAAGCCCGGAACTACATGCTTTACATTGTCGATTTTCAACTAGAGACGTCTTAAATTAGACCTAAGACCCTGCCGCAACACAAAAATCCGGTTACTTTTGTCTGAAAACCACACCCAATTGTTGAGTTGAACATTCCAAAAGGCCCAACCAAATTGGCCGGTTAAAAATTTAAAGTAGCATCTTGTCCGTGCAGCTTGAAATATGTTGTTATAGGCTTACAATTTGATCTCGTGCAAGATATAGGAGACGAATTCGGCGACAGATGGGATAAAATTTAGTTTCAAGGGATCCAAATCCAAAATTTGCCTGGCTTTTGTGTTAGCAAATGAAATAAGGTTGGCTAATTCTTGAGAATAATAGCTGTCAGTAGTCAAATAATATGTAATTCGATCGAAGTAATGTGGATTTACAATGGATATGAACTGACCAAGACAGAAACAGAAGGATGCTTGGATTAAAGACGAGCATGTCAAAAGTCGAAGATCCAGGGTAAGATTTTTGGATGCGTAAATATACAATAATGCGAGAGCTGATCTAAATCTGAAAGATGCTTTTATTGTAGCATGCGCTTCGTCATATAGGGAATGAAAGGTGGTGAAAGCAAATTATAAAAGTGAAACCTAACAAATCAAAGGAAATGACCAAGATTTAAAAAAGGAGAGAGCAGAAACTGTTTGTTATCAATAAACAAAGAAATAAGGCTCAATCATTGAGTTCCATGGCGATTAATGAAATCGACGACTTTGGATTCAGCCTCAGAGGAAACAGCAGAACCAGAGAGAGTGGGGGCGTCAGTAGCACCAGCTCCTCGACCAGGCTGTGGTTGGAGATGGCCTTCAGCGCCATAACCCTGTTGCTTGTAATCCTCAAGGTCCTTGTATTTCACGTACGGACTCTCCTGCATGGGAAGCCCTTCAAGCCCTCGCTCCCCTGTTTCCTCTTTTGCATTTCCCTTCCTGTCTTGTTGCTTCTCCATCGTTTTCCTTCTTCGTACGTGGTTTTCCTCCTCCTCATTCTTCGTGTTTATATACACGCCATTCTCTCGCTTCTCTGCATGTCTTTGCCCACGTGGCGCTTCAGGAGGGACTTCCGAATGGTGCGTGGCAAATTTTATAAGCTCTTCGCTCCCGTCCACTCAACAATTAGCCCCCTCTGTCTCTCCTCTCGAATCTTCTACTCTCCACGTGTTGCGTTGCGTTGCGTTTCCTCTAAAAATTCCGTTTGACAACGTGTGGAGAAGTACTTATAAGTACTTT
Organism: Vachellia pachyceras; assembly: GCA_025593235.1. Classification (NCBI taxonomy): domain Eukaryota; kingdom Viridiplantae; phylum Streptophyta; class Magnoliopsida; order Fabales; family Fabaceae; genus Vachellia; species Vachellia pachyceras. The sequence continues at coordinate 5,664 of JANTPZ010008054.1, read as the reverse complement.
TACACAAGTCGAGGTAAATATGTGGAAGAGATTGTCTGATTTTATGAAAAAATACTGTTGAATGTAATTATAAATGCTTATAAACACTTTTGACAATTTACCAAACGATGCCATGCCTCTCACTGACCAATACTCAGGATTATAATGTATCTTTCTTAATTTTTGTGTTCGCACTAGAGTTGGAAAAACGGGTTGGACCCGCGCCAATCCGCCTAACACTCATGGGTTCGGGCTGGCAAAAGTCAACCCGTCCCGCTCAACCCGTCGTTTTAATTTTTTTAAAAATACATATTATATATATTTTCTTACCTTTTTTCATCCCAATATTTTTTATAAAGGAAAAGTAATATTAAACTCTATTTTTAAGAAATTATTAAAAATTTATTGATGAGATTGGAAAGGGAACCATGTAAATATATTATTTTATAGAAAAAACCTAAATAAAAAATGAAAAAGTATTTATTTTTATTTTTAAAAAATAAAAACTGACCGCTTTTCCATCCCTAGTTCGCACCGATTAGGAATTTATCTGTATTATCCCGACTTGGACACGTCTTCTCGGGATCTCACATATATGTTGACAAATTTCCATCGGGGTACTTATAAAACAATTAACACAAAGCAGACCCTCTACGATCGAGAGTGATCAACCATCTCCTTCCTAGCTAGCTTCCCAAGCTAAATGAGATTGGGCTTGCAACATTGCGCTTCCCATCGGACCATGCAAGGCGACCAAACGCATTTCGGCTTTTCGCCGTGAACTTAAAGCGGTGAATGTTACCGTATAAGATTTCTTCTCCTTTTCCTTGAAACTAAGCACTTCGGGACTACTGAGATCTCCACGTACGAGAAGTCCGACGTCACAGAGGCATTGTAAGTTCCAGCTGCCCCCACGTTCACGAGAGTCCGCTTGTGCTTAACTACATTGTTCCCACCGCCCGATTTAAATACCACAGCAAATGAAGGGTAATAGAGGTCGTTCACACTGTATTGTTAGGTTGCGTCGCACTGGAATTTTCTTCTCGCCACGGTGTTGATTTGTGCGTCTGTGTAGTTCAATGCTCAGAGGAAGCCCAGATAATCATCCACCGCCAAATCATACACAAGTCGTAGATTAAGGGCTGGGACTTGATCCACGTGTCCAGCGCCATGATCAAACAGTGTCGATGGCTTTCCTGTAGGCTGTAGCACTATCTATTAATTTATCACCGTTCTTGTAAGCGGTGATCATTAACGCCGATCGAATCATGGCCGGGATCCAGTCGGGGTGAGCCACCTTGATCAAAGGATCCCGCTCACGTGAGGACAGGACATGGACGTGCCTGATGTGATGTTGAAATCCATGGGCCTACCATCAAATTCTCGATCCAGTGCGCCAGCGCCTACATTGGTAATCCATGGCGCTACATTGGAAAGACCAGACGGACTAGGACCACCATTTCCTGCAGAACAAGAGATTAAAATCCCTTTCTCCAATGCCGCAAAAGCTCCAATCGCTATACTGTCTCGGTAATAATCGGCTGTTCCACCTCCGAGCGATAAAGAAAGCACGTCGACGTTGTCGTCGATGGCCTTGTCTATAGGAGCCAATATATCAGAACTGAAGCAACCTCCAATCCAGAAAACATTGTAGGCAGCTATTCTGGCGTGCATAGCCATACCACGCGCCGTCCTGGCCTGACGCGTAGCCAAGTTAGTTTGCATCTTTAACCGCCGAACCTGCAGTTGTTGTTGCAGTGTGGATTCCATGGCCATCATCGTCTCGAGGCGATTTAGACTCCTGAGTTTCGTTGATTGGACCCATCGCAGCTTCATAGCCATTTGGAAAATACCTGGCACCAATCAGTTTCTTATTGCAATTTGAGGTTGTAAAATTAGTACCCGTTTCAAAGGTTCTGTAAAGGATGTCAAATATCTTACTACTATCCACAACTTGCTCTTGCATATAGGACACTTGATCTTGAATATGCCATAGTAAGAAAACAAACATTTACGAAAGCTGTGGAAGGGCAACTGTTTAGAATCCTTCGTTGGTGCAAAAAGCTTGGGTAATGAAGAAACCTGTTGCTTTGGCAACGAATTGATTTCTAGATCACTTTGGATGGGTTAATGAATTCACTACTAATGTTTATTTAGTGATTCCAGAAGAGTTGGCTTGTGAAGCGGCATTGATGCTGTGTTCTGTTGTCAATGTTTCAAAACTGTCTCTTCAGCAGGAGACTCTTTAAGTACTCTGAAAGGCAACTCATTAGACGCAACAGTTTTTCACTTTTTTGTTTTGGTCAAATACATGAATAGGGTCAAACGATTGCCTGTTGGTGCTGCTCTAATGTCTCAGGATCTAATGAACTAAGCCAAGTTGCACTGGCGTTGATTTTTCTGAAAAAAACAGTCTCTACAATTAGTCTGGAAATCTTGATGAAGAACGTCAGTGCAAATGGAAGGTAAACATGTTCAGCAATTTTATTAGCCGGAATGGCACCATACTAAATTAAATATATTCTTCTCATGCTTATGTAGATGATGTCCCTATAGGTGGATTTGTCTTTACCGTCATGATCTATCCGCTTTTGCTTTTCTAGTTTTCTTGTACACATTTTTCTTTTAAATGACGTATGCATACCCCTGTAATTGCAAAATTGGGCACTAACATTTTCTCAAGTTTCTTCACTTTCTATTTCAGCATATGCTTGCATTTATTATCTATCAAACGCCTTAAATGTTTTCATTAACTAATGGAATGAAACTTAGGGCATTCAAGCCTCTGCTAATTGAAAGCTGCCTTAACAAATTGAGTTTATGTGCATTTTATCTTTTGCTTTACTTGAGTAGATCCTCCCATTTGCAGTACTGGCCACCTGCCAATGCTCGATAAAACCTATCCCTACAGTAGACGGGTCTTCCATCAGCAGCCTCAGCGGCAGCAGCTGCTAGATCATCATCAGCTATCACATCTACTGGCAGTTTCAGCAACTCCTCTTTTCTACAACAGTTATCAGACAATTGTCACAGGCACAGTAAAAATAAGCTGAAGCATACTACAGGATCAGGATCTTCATTTGTCTTTCTTTACCTTAAGTTGAACTTTGTACTGACTTTTGGAGCTTGAGCACTTGATGTATCTCCCTTTGTGGCAAAGGAGGTCTGTATTAAGTTTTCCACTGGTGTAGCAAAGATAAACAACGTGACTCCAGTAACAAGTAACGCTCCTATCCCTACTAACGTTTGCTTCAGTTGTTTGATGACTGGTTTAACCTGTAGACATGGAATATCAAGTCCCTAGTAGATATAGAAACCTTTACTCTGTAACAATTTATATTAAAAAAAGCTTCCCCAAATCCTCCTCAGAAATGCATTTCCCTATCGCACTACATGCACGAAGTTGGTAATATTTGTGGACGCCTATGAGAGTATAAATGTATTTTTGAAGCACGCTGTAACCCAATGTTTTTTCCTTTTTTGCCGAAGCTGTAAAATATCTATTTTAGCACATAGCTTTTCAGGCATACATACAAAATCTTTGTGCCCAATAACTAAATGCCATGAAAAATTCAAGGATTGGTACCTTGCAAGAGCCCAACAGTCTATCACGAGCCAGGATCTACAGAGAAGGGTTACACAAGTTTTCAGTGTACTAGCATGAAATGAGAAAAAGGACGTACGTAGTGCTGCTTCCTGTTGGTGTCTTGTAACTTGATATAATGAAATTGTTATAGAGGTCTATAGAATGTATAGACTAAAGCATGTGCAGAGAGATATATAGCTAGATGTACTTCCTCGCTTCCTTTCTTTTTCCTTGGTTTAAAGCATGTGCTGATCAATCAAGAAATATATACTAATTATGACTATGTTTAGTTTTATGTGCTGATCAATCAAGAAATATATACCAAAATTTCGTTTCCCTTTAACTATACTATATCATCAGATCTCACTCTGAGTTTAGCCTTTTCTTTACTTATGCCCTTGTCAACGAAGTTGGTTTATACGCTATTGCAGAGAGATACCGTACCTCAGGCGGCTTCACCCACATCTGTCCATCATACCATCCACTTTCTTCATAAGGAATGACCGCTGAGAGAAGTCGGTCACCAACATAACTCCACCCCTGCAATGTTAATTCAATAATCGGGACATTGGTAAAGATGATAAAGCGTGAGAGTTCAGCTACAACCACCTTATACATCAGCTATGGTCTGTATCGTGAACTGTGAAGTCATTAATTTTTAGGATGAAGAATTTGTTAAATTATAATTTAGCAACATTAAATACGATGTGTACTTCGACTGCCAGAGATTCTACTTTTATTCCTCAGGTTAGCGAGTCTAAGCTCTGATTTCACGATTCTTCCACCATCACAAGTTGGTATATCCGTATGTGATGTTTGAATTTGATCATATAGCAACTGAAAGTAACCACTTTGAAATAGTTCAGTCATTTGTTGGCCTTGGCCATGGACAAAAGTATTGCGAGGATTAGAACTTACCAGGTAAATCCTCAAGACAATCAATGATACAATGAAGAGTGTTCCAGTTCCAGCAGCCAGTATGAATCGTACAGGATCCTGCACGGTTACAAAACATAAATACCGGCTCAAGGAATGCACATTTTGACATGAATATCTTCATTAAAAAAGGAATATTTTTTCAACTAATTTCACAACAGCCAGGTCCATACAATCTTGGCTTCTTCCTTACTTTAGAAGGGTTAAAGCTCGCAGCAGCTATTGGCGCTCCAAGAACCGTGAACACAAGTAACCAGAGCCCTCCTAGGCGAACGAAGAAGGAACCCGGTCCCAGTTCGCCCCATGAATACAGCATACTGTCCTTCAGAGATGAATACTCATTTACCTGTTACACAGACAGTGGAGAGCACCGCTTTCATTGTGATATTGAAAACAGTTTTAGCATATCGACTTGCTCTTTCGTCATTTTGTTCTATTGGCGGCCATCGATTTGATCTTTTATAAACAACGGAAAGCTCTGGTCCTGGGGATAGAAATTTTCAGCTTCACATGCACTACATATCCGGAAAGGAATATGGCTGGCTTGGTTGTTCAAGAAGAAGGGTTGGAGTCACAATGAAATTTATGACGTGTATAAAACGATTCTATATTTCTCTTTAACTGTAGGGGGAAAAAAGGAGAATTCCCACTTCTATATATACATACACATACCGGCCTCTGCTCGAAAGGGACCTCAATTTCCAACCCAGGATCCCAGCTACGTCCTGGAGACCTGCTTGTTTCTCCATCCATCTCGTCTTTAATGGCCTTTATGGATATCAACTGAGATAGCCTTGAAGCTCTGCGATTCTGGACGATCAAGGACCCATAGTTGCTTCCTGGTCTGACTTGCCTCACACTCGGTATTAAAGAGCAGTAAACATTTAGCCTGAGCATTTACTTTTATGGAGCTTTCAGCTATCGTAGGTTTCGCAGGGTTGCGTTCTGGCACCAAATCTCATTCAATTCACGATGTTAAGCTCACAAGTTCATTAGCGATGGTTTTAGAGAGTTGCTTTTGGGACCACATATTATTTACGTGGAGGAGAACAACAGCAACAACGAAATAAAACGAGTTTCGGGTAGCTTCCGATTCGTTGTGGGGACAAGCCATCCACGTGGGCTTCCTATTTGCCATTCATCTGATGGGCTTTGCGCTTATA